>CAUYRT010105651.1:0-88714 GCA_963574885.1 Lepilemur ruficaudatus | reverse complement strand
GGGAAACAAGACTTAGTCATCAGCCCTAAAGTATAAATGACACTTCCATTGGCTTCTTGTTTGACTTACTGCATTAGTTTTGGCTAATACGGATCAACTTCAGTGGGAAAAAGAAGTGTTTCATTGCTTTAAACCTTTACCAAATTTTCAGTATTAATTTCCTTCATTTTTATTTTTGAGAAGAGTCTCGCTCTGTTGTCCTGGCTAGAGTGCCGTGGCGTCAGCCTAGCTCACAGCAACCTCAAACTCCTGGGCTCAAGGAATCCTCCTGCCTCAGCCTCCCGAGTAGCTGGGACTACAGGCATGCGCCACCATGCCCAGCTAATTTTTTCTATATATTTTTAGTTGGCAAATTAATTTCTTTCTATTTTTAGAAGAGACGGGATCTCACTCTTGCTTAGACTTGTTTTGAACTCCTCACCTTGAGCGATCCTCCCGCCTCAGCCTCCCAGAGTACTAGGATTACAAACAGATGTGAGCCACCCTGCCTGGCCTTTCCTTCTCTTTTTAGTGAGTTAGGTGACAAAGACCTGAGGAGAGAGGATGAAGGTAAGGGAAAGACAAGCTATCAGCTACCAGCCGAAATGCAGTCCTCTAATTCATTTAGTTTTTGTAGTTTCTTTTTTAATATTTTATTTTTTTAGAGACAGGGTCTCCCTCTGTTGCCCCAGGCTGGAGTGCAGCGGTGAGAACATACTGACTGTAACCTTGAACTCCTGGCTTGAGTGATCCTCTGCCTCCGTCTCCTGAGTAGCTGGGACTATATATAGGTGTGCAACACTAAGCCTGGCTAGTTTTTTTAATTATCTATTTTAGCATTCATTATGTGATAAAATAATAAATTAGCTAAGAAAAACTTAGAAAACAAAGAGAAAGTAGGATCCCTTAGGAGGATATTAAATAGATGCGACATTCCGAAGGAAGAGCTAATAAACAAAAACTAATAAAGAAGAACTGAACAGGCCGGGCGTGGTGGTTCACACCTGTCATCCTAGCACTCCGGGAGGCTGAGGCGGGCGGATCGCTCAAGGTGAGGAGTTCGAAACAAGTCTGAGCAAGAGCGAGATCTCATCTCTACTAAAAATAGAAAGAAATTAATTGGCCAACTAAAAATATATAGAAGAAGTTAGCCGGGCATGGTGGCACATGCCTGTAGTCCAGCTACTCTGGAGGCTGAAGCAAAAGATCGCCTGAGCCCAGGAGTTTGAGGTTGCTGTGAGCTAGGCTGACACCACGGGACTCTAGCCTGGGCAACAGAGTGAGACGTGAGACTCTGTCTCCAAAAAAAAAAAAAAAAAAAAAAAGAAAGGAAGAAGAACTGAGCAAAACCCAGTTAAATAGCTCTTGAACCACTTACCTTGTGTGGCTGGTGTAAGAGTTGGGTTATTGGAATCAGGGATGTTTCTTTCCACTCTATTTTACTGTCTCCTTGGGAAAATTTCCTTGGGAAAAAACTGTTGATATGCTGTGTTAGTTTGCCAGGACTGCCTTAACAAAGTACCTCAGACTGGGGGTATTAAACAGGCATTTATTTTCTCACAATTCTGGAGCCTGGAAGTTCAAGATCAAGGTGTCAGCAGGGTTGCTGGCAGCCAGCCACCGTCTCTCTGTGTCTTCACGTGGTCTCCTCTCTCTGTGTTTGTCTGTGTCCTAATCTCCTCTTCTTAGAAGAACATTAGTCATATCAGATCAGGGCTCACCCATGTGACTTCATTTTACCTTACCTTCCTCTTTCGAAGGCCTTATCTCCAGATACAGTCACATTCGCAGATACTGGAGGTTTAGAGCTCTAACATGTGAATTTCGGGGAGACACAATTCAGCTCATAACATAAGCTGAATACCACCACAGTGCCAGTTAGAGAGCTTGCTGCGTACCCCTTGCAGTTAGAAGGGCATTGAACTGGTCGGGGTCCTGGCAGCAAAGAGATTGCACAAATAAAAGGCGATTGCAGAGAGTCTAATGAAGAGACCACTCAAAGGTGAGGTCAGGTTAAGGGAAAGCAGAGAGAGGTGGCCAAGCAGAGCCAGGCAGAGCCACTGCCACTTGAGGTGTGAGGGGGCAGGGAGCGAGGGGGCAGCAGGAATCCGTGAGGCTGCATCTGTATGCCAGGCTGCTGGGCAGGGGCTGTGGCCTGCACTGGAGAAACACAGGTGCTGTCCAGCTATGCCTGCCAGGAAGGAACACGAGGCTGACTACCCCATCACACTCCTGCAGGAACCTCCCTGGCTGAACCCTGCAGGCAGCTAGAGGACGAGGGAGCCCATAGGACATGTCTACGCAGGTCAGTCCCTGCAGTCAGGGTGGGGGTGGCAAGTGAAGAAAATCCAGTAGAAACACACTGGACTGGCATTTGAGTCCCACCTGGAAAATGTGAACAATAAATCTGGATCTACCAGTTCCTCAGCAGCAGCATAAAGGAGAGTTCCTGCAAGGCCAGGTTCTCCCTGTGCTGCCAGAGTTTATCAGGACCAACATTCCTACAGGCCAGAGCGTGTTGGGAAAACTTTAAAAGCAGGTGCTGAGGGGGGCTGGGAAAGTGAAATCTGGAAGCCTGTATGAGCTCCCTGTAGATGCTATAACAAATTGCCAGAAATGTGGTGGCTTCAAACAGCAGAAATCTATTTGTCCACAGTTCTGGAGGCCAGAAGTCTGAAATCAGGTGTTGGCAGGGCTGCGCTGCCTCTGAAGGCTTTAGGGGAGGATGCTTGCTCACTCTTCCAGCATCCAGAGTCTCCAGGCTTCCCTTGGCTTGTGGCCGCATCACTCCAAACTCTGCCTCTGTCATCCAACCTCCTCCTGTGTGTCCCTCTGCCTCTCTCTTGTTGGAGTGTGGGGAAGGTATGGAAATTGTTAATTATGTGTGTTCAATCCTGCTTTTAAATACAAGTCCCCATAATAAGTTTTAATTGTGGAAAAAATGGGAAAGCAGTTTGGGTTAACAGCAATGATTCAACCTTATTCCTGCTCATCTGAGAAAAAGTTTTGCTTTCATCCAACCTCAAGTTTTTCAAAATAAATGCACACAAAAGGACACAGCAGCACATCCGTATCCACATTCATACCCCCCCCACACTGCAGAGATTGAGAGCCCAAACAAGGAGCACTACATTTAAATACAGTGATGTCAAATTTTTGGCAGTAGGAGTGCCCAGCATGATGTATAACCCATTTAGGCAAAAATGATAATAACTTTCCCCATAGAGATAAATTGACTCTAAACATGCATGACTTCACAACTTAATCCTGTCACTGTTGAGTGGAACCAACTTTTATGAAACAAAATGAAGCAACGAAAGAGTCAGTTATTTCAAAATGAGCTGGAGTCCCTAATCATCCAAACAAATAAAAAAATCACAGAGTTAACTTTCTGGATAGTGTCTGGTTTTGCTCCAGCCTTCAGACATCACGCAGGTAAATCTGTAAAGCAGTATCCAGACCATGGGCCAGGCTTTCAAAGGATGAGAGGACTGTGGGTTTTTAGGCTACTGATTCTACCATTGTCACTCAGATACTTGTGCCTTTCTCTCTTTCCCACCGTACACAACCTCCCTTCCAGCTGCAAACCCCACCCCATTCAGCAACATTAGAAAGTGTTGATGAGTCCATGGCTTGGGTTTTAGGGGTGCTGCTGATAGGATTGGTGTGGCAGAGATGGTCTCCAGGAAGTTGGAGAAAAAACAAAACACTTTAATTATTATTATTTTTTTTTGAGAAGAGGGTGAACTTGAACAAGCACCCTGAGATCCTCCAACTCTAGCCCACAGATAGAACTACACAAATAGAACGTTTCCTGAGGACAGGAGTCCTGTCTATGTCATCATTGCTTCATCTATAGGAGCTAGCATGGGGCAAAGCACATAAATTTTTATTGAATTGGTAAATAGAATTATTAAAGAAAAACAGTTCAATGAAAACTTTCTACATGTACTCTGGAATGTTATGGAGCATTAAAAAATGAGTTGAATGTGTATGTTCTAACAGGCAAAGCTCTAAGACACAATGTTAAGTCTTTAAAAATTAAACAAAATGATATATTTGATAAACATAGGGAAAAAGTCTAGAGGAATATTCAACAAATATAATAGATACTATCTCTGTGAAAAAGAATGGTTAAGGGAGACTATACTTCATCCAATGTTTGAATATTTTCAATAAGAACGCATGCATTACTTGGGCAGAAAAAAATAAAGCAAATATTTTCAATTTCAAATTGATGATTTTATGTTTTGTACACTGGTAGATTTTCATATTTTTATTCATCTTTTAAATTATCTGCTCACTTTTTATATTTTTTTGCTTTAAGATTTTTAAATTAATTTTTAGTAATTCCAAGTTTTCAAATTGATAACACTGTTTTTTACTTTAACAAGTTTTACTTGTCTGTTATTTCTTAAGTTTTAATTTCTTATAATCTCATCCAGAGATAATCACCACTAAAAGGATTTTTTTTTTTTTTTGAGACAGAGTTTCTGTTGTGCGGAGTGCGGTAGCGTCAGCCTAGCTACCAGCAACCTCAAACTCCTGGGCTCAAGTGATCCTCCTGCCTCAGCCTCCCGAGTAGCTGGAACTACAAGTACGCACCAGCATGCCCGGCTAATTTTTTCTGTATATTTTTAGTTGGCCAATTTCTTTCTATTTTTAGTAGAGACCGGATCTCACTGTTGCTCAGGCTGGTTTTGAACTCCTGACCTTGAGTGATCCTCCCGCCTCGGCCTCCCAGAGTGCTAGTATTACAGGCATAAGCCACCACGCCCTGCCTATAAACTCTTTTTAATTAGATTCATTTATTTATTTATTTAGAGACGGAGTTTCTATGTTGCACAGGCTGGACTCGAATTTCTGGGGTCACGCCATCTTCCAGCCTCAGCCTCACAGGTAGCTGGGACTACAGATGCACGCCACTGCACCCAGCTTTCTAAGCTCTCTTTATATATCACAGCTATTAGGTCTTTGAAACATATGTTGAGATCTTTTTTACCACCAGGTCATTTAACTTTAAACATTGCTTTTAAAAAGTTTTGTCATAAGAAGCTTTCAGTTCTTACTTATCAAAACTTAGGAATATTTTCTCGTGTTGTTTTTTCCTCAGGGTCATGTTTAAATATTCATGCAGTACACAGGAAAGTTTGAAATACTAAAGCACTAGCACAGTTTAGTATTTTTTACATTTAAATATTTCAAATATGTGCATTCTGAATTAAGTGTTAGTGTCTAAAAAAAGGAAACAAAAAAAAATTTTTAAATATGAAAAAAACCCCAAAATATTTAAAACAGGATGGACAATACTTAAAATGATAAATTTAAAACTATTTCACTTGAAATTTGTTTATTTATTTATTCATACACAAACAAGTGGGAAATAAAATTTATTTTCCCCCAAATGATTAGTTATCTAATTATTTCAACAGCAATAAATAAATATCAATTATTTGTCCACTGGTATGTAATGCCACTTTTATTATACACTAACATTCTATATAAACTTGGGTTTATTCATTCGACCAAACTTCACTGAGTGACTACTTTGTTCTAGGCACTGCTTTAGACACAAAGGATGCAGCACTGAATGATTTGGGCAAGATCTCTACCTTTTGTAGTTTTGCTCCAGTAGCAGGCACAGATTGTGAACGATGTGTGATAAGTAGGAAGAAGATAAACAATGCCAGGTGAAGGTGGAGTGATAGTATGGTAGGAGGCAAGAGGACTATTTTAGCTAAAGCGGTCAGGGTAACCTCTGTTAGGAATGACCTCTGCAGAGACATCTGAAAGAAGCAAAGGGAATGTAAATAATGCAAGGGAGTCCCAAAATGTAGTAAGGAAGTAAACTTGGGAAAGTCTCGGGGCAGAGGAACAGCTAGCAGGTAGACCCCTGGGTCAGGGACAGGTTTGGTATTTGTGGGGAAGGCAAAGAGGTCGATGTGGCTGGACTGAAACCAGTGAGAGTGACAGTGAAGAAAAAAATGAAATAAACGAGTGAGAAGTTCAGAGGTTTAGACTGAACTTTGCAGACCACCGCATGGAATTCGAATTATACTTTACGTTTGGTGGGAAGCTAAGGAAGACTCGTTAGCTAGGGAATGTGGTCTGATTAACATTTTTGGAAAGAGCGTTTTTGATGCCAAGTGGAAAGAACTGACATTAGTAAGACAGGTAGGATGAGAAAGGACCTCTAAGAATTGCTTAGAGTCGTGCAGGAGACCAAGGTGGGAGTTACAAAGACGGTGCGATGGGATCAGACTTGAGCTGTGTGGCTAGATTAGAGCTTGCAAAACTGGGTGACTTACTGGACATGATGGTAAGGGAGGAATTTGGAGATGGCCTGAATAACTGGGGAATGGTTGTGCCATTTTCTGAGGTGGAAAAAACGGGGGGGTGCAGGAAGTTCCAGCCAGAAACATCAAGTTTTGTTTGGGATGCATCAAGGCTGAAAGTCCTGCTATCTGTCCAAGTGGCAATATTAATAAGTGGCTGGATATACAGTTGACTCTTGAACAACACAGGGATTAGGGGCACTGACCCCCACTCAATATAACTTTAGACTCCCAGAAGTTTAACTGCTAACAACTCACTGTTGATCGGAAGCCTTACCGATAACGTAAATAGTAGACTAACACAAATTTTTTATGTTATAAGTATTATGTACTACATTCTTATAAGCTAGAAAAAAAAATGATATTAAGAAAATCCCAAGGAAGAGAAAATATAGTTACTATTCATTAAGTGGAAATAGATCATCATAAGGGTCTTCATCCTCATTGTCTTCATGTTGAGTAGGCTGAGGAGGAAGAGGAAGGGTTGGTCTCCTGGTCTTAGGTGGGGCAGAGGCAGAAGAGGAGGTGGAGGAGGTGGAAGGTGAGGCAGGAGAAGCAGAAGCACTCAAGGTAACTTTTATTGAAAAATATTCGTGTATAAGGGGACCCATGCACTTGAAACCCTTGTTGGTCAAGGGTCAAGTGTACAAGTCTGGACTTCAGGGAAGGACATACAAGTTTTTGGGATGGGGGCGGTCACCAGAATTCAGGTGGTATGCAGGACCTCGAGAGACTCCTTGGGAGGAAGTATATAGAAAGATGATAAGAGGCCCAGGGGAGGAGAAGGAGAATGCAGAGGAACGGACAGGGAGGCGGGAGAGAATGTAGAGCCCTGTAAGCAAGAAGGAGAAGCTCTGTTGAAGTCGCTGCCAGAGTGAAATCCGGCTGCAAATCGCCCTCTGGGCTTGGTGAACTGAAGGTCACTTGCCACCCTGACAAGCACTGTCCTGGGGCAGGAGCAGGAGCTCCCAGAAGAGGAGAGCAGTTGGAGAACTGGTTGGAGAAATATGTAGAATCAGGATGGCTTTTTTAAATCAGTGCTAATTAAGCATGTTTGTGCACTGATAAAGTAACCCTGGAGATGGCGGGGTGTGGTGGCTCAGGCGTGTAATCCTGGCACTCTAGGAGGCCGAGGTGGGTGGATCTCTCAAGGCCAGGAGTTCAAAGCCACCCTGAGCAAAAGTGATACCCTGTCTCTACTAAAAATAGAAAGAAATTAATTGGCCAACTAAAAATATATAGAAAAAATTAGCCGGGCATGGTGGCATGTACCTATAGTCTCAGCTACTTGGGAGGCTGAGGCAGAAGGATCATTTGAACCCAGGAGTTTGAGGTTGCTGTGAGCTAGGCTGACGCCACAGCACTCTAGCCTGGGAAACAGAACAAGACTCTGTTTCCAAAAAAAAAACAAAAAAAAAACCCAACAACTTTCCTGAAATAAAAGAAGACATGACTTAAATTGGAAAAAAAAAAGCATACAGTCAGTATAGACTGCCCGTAGAAAACCAATGCAAATAACCCTTAGACATAAGAAAAATGCTCACCCTCACTCATAGCATGAAAAATAGTTATTAAAACTACATTCAGATGCACAATGTCTCAATAATCAGCTTAGCAAAAATCCCCAGGTTCTACAATATACCGTGCAGGGGACTCTGTGGGGTATATCTGAGAAACTGATTAGAATCATTAACACACAATCATTAGTCTAGTAAAGTCTTTTGACCGTAAAGATAAAAAAAAAGGCTCTGTTGGACAGTGAGGCAAAAAGATCAGTCTGACTTTTGTTTTCTTCACAGCAATATTCAAAACCAGAAGAAAATGGGAGCAATAACCCCAAGATTAAAAAAACACACAACAACAACAACACAGAAACCCTGACCCAAGGATTTTATACCCAGCCAAGCTGTCCTTCAAATACAAAGGTTCCAGAGAGTTTTGAAATTGGTGAGCTCAGGACTGTGTCTCCCACGACACACTTCTCAGAGCATGAACTTCAGCCGACCCAAGCCACCACAAAAGTACTGACTCTAACGTAGTGATCGAGGTTAAAGAGAACGTAAATGTCACATGTGCCGATGATGCAGAGAGGAGGCAACTGACAAACCCGGGGAAGGGAAGAAAATGGGAAGTGGAGCCAACCCACCGGTTGCTGGAAGTGGATGATGCGCTTTAAAGCTGACACATCACGTAACAGGGGTGTTAGGCAGATCACACCGCTCGGATGTAAATACAGAGAAATACAGCATCATTGATTAAAACCATGTTATAGAAGAAAGAGAAAAGGGGTGGTTTCTGTATAGTTGAGCTCTGCCTCAAAGAAACCCTGGAAGAGTAACAGATATTATTCTGGCCAATGAGATCTTCACTCACAGTCATGTTAAATTGGGAGAAAATAGCTGCTGCGGGGTGGGTAGTTGATCATTCTTCTGTGTCAAGATCTGCTAATGCTTTTCCCACAGTGCCCACAAAACAAGGAAGAGCAGGATGGTTTTTATTTTGTTTTTAAATCCCGTGATGAGGAGTCTGATCAAATGGCTGTTCTAAGGGCTAGCGGTAGCGGTGTACCCAGAACTCTCCATGCATGTCTGTTTGGCAGGGTGTGCAACAGATTCACCCTTGACCTGCACAATCTTTGGAGCTCCAAGTGAACAAAAGCTATCTTCTCTGTGTTATGTGGTATTAAAAAATTATGCACATATATTTTTTAAAGAAAAAATTATTCATTTGGCCAGGGGCAGTGGCCCACGCCTGTAATCTTAGCACTTTGGGAGGCTGAGGCGAGAGGATTGCTTGAGGTCAGGAGTTTGAGACCAGCCTGAGCAACGTCATCTCTACAAAAAATAGAAAAACTTACCAAGTGTGGCGGTGCAAGCCTGTAGTCCCAGCTACTCCGGAGGCTGAGGCAGGAGGATTGCTTGAGCCCAGGAGTTGGAGGTTTCAGTGAGCAGTGATCACAGCACTGCACTCTAGCCCGAGCAACAGAGGGAGACCCTGTCTGGGAAAAAAAAAAATATTTATTTGCTTATTAAAGCATGGTAAGGCAAGGCAGACTTTACTCAGTACCATGGAGATAGGCGGAGGGATCATTGCAATGGCATTTTGCAGTAGGAGAGAGAGGTCAGGCTCAAATTCAAATATGGTAAGGAAAAGGGAAGATTTATAGCCAAGGGACAGGAGGGAGATCAGTGGATAGAAAATTAGTAACAGAAAACATTAGAGAGGTAAAGGAGGATTCTGGCTAAACCGACCTAACAGGATTCTTGCTGAAGGCAGGACAGAGTGGTCAGACACGGCCTGGGGATGGTAGAGGATAAGGAACCTGATTAGATATCCAGAGTGATCAGATATCAAGAGGGGGAGGTTCTGGCTGAACTGACTTAGTAGGATTCTTGCTAAAATTGGGTATTGCAGAAAAGAACGCAGAAGCCCAAAAGTCAAGATTCAGCTCAGAAGAGAGTTCAGGGAAGCCCGACGAGAGTTTGTTTAGCCGAAGAGAGGGTCTTTGTCATCACACATGTGCACACTCTTATAAAACAGGATCTTTCTGTTTCCTGCACCAAATGACTTCATTTCAATCTGGGCTCTCAGAGGTAGAGCAGCCCCCTACCTTTTTCTTTTTCCTCTGATTCCTTTAATATTCACAAAATGCATCCCATTTCTACTCACATTCCTGATATCTCCATCACGTTGCTACTAAGGTTTCTAGTTGTCATTTTCAAGTGAAGCTTTGCAGTCTGTAAAAAGTGGTGCTGATTTTGAAGCGAGGCTTTGAAATTCTCCCAGTCCCTGTGCATACTTGTCTCACACCCCTTGTGCCTTGCTACCTGCTGCCGTCTTGGACTTTGTAACAAAGTTTCTGCTCCAAATTGCATGGTCTTTAGGAACACCACTTGCATGTTAGGCGCGGCCACTGCTCTGTGGACACTAGTGGATATTCACTTTAAAATAGTATATGAAGGGCTGGGCGCGGTGGCTCACACCTGTAATCCTAGCACTCTGGGAGGCTGAGGCGGGAGGATTGCTCAAGGTCAGGAGTTCAAAACCAGCCCGAGCAAGAGCAAGACCCTGTCACTACTAAAAATAGAAAGAAATTAATTGGACAACTAAAAATATACAGAAAAAATTAGTTGGGCATAGTGGTGCATGCCTGTAGTCCCAGCTAGTTGGGAGGCTGAGGCAGGAGGATCGCTTGAGCCCAGGAGTTTGAGGTTGCTGTGAGCTAGGCTGATGCCACAGCACTCTAGCCCGGACAACAAAGTGAGACTCTGTCTCAAAAAACAAAAACAAACAAAAAAATAGAATATGAGGGTTCACCTCTGAGAAACTGTGGGCACAGCACTACAGTGGCTACCCTAAAGTGAAAGGAACGAAGTCAGCCCTCTCTTCCCTGTGTTGTGGCTTACAATGAAGTTGCTTCCCTGTAAGGTCATAGTTTCTCCCTCAGACAGGAATCCTATGGCAAACTGTAAATAAATAAACTGGATTTTCACAACGGGCGGCACTCTACCTATAGCCAGGCATTTAAAGCTATTTTCATATGTTTCTCTGTAATAATATTTCTCAAAGAGAATCGTGCCTTTTTGGATAACAGACAGGCACTATGAAAGCTTGTTAATTTTTGCCAGATGTACAATCTAGAAATTTTCTTTTATTTTTTTAATTATGTGAAGTTCTGAAGATACAGTCAGTGAAGAGAGTGGATTAATGATCACCCACATGTCTGTTGCTCAGAGGTAATTATTGTTAACATTTTACTATATTTGCTGCTCATATTTTTCTCATTCTGTCTGTAATTATACATATCATGAAATTTTATTCCTAAACATTTCAAAATCCACCATTAAAATCTTGGGACATTTTCTTACATTACCATAATTATCATGGTCGCACATCAAATTAACAAAAATACATGAATATCATTCAATACTCAAATGTCCCCCTTTGTCCTTTGCAGATGGTTTGTTCAAAATCGATATATCTAGGAAAGTTAGCCTCCTCCTGTCACCTCACTTTCATCTTTTGTCCTTCACAGTGACTGTTGGACAGTCTGAATGCTGAAGATTTTGGCTACAAGTAACCAGAGACCCAAATTGAAGTGCTTCATTCAATACAGGAATTTGTTACCCTACACAGCAGGAAATCAGGAGGGAGGGCAAGTCCACAACCGGCAATTCACTGAGTCGGTGGCACAACAATGTAATCAAGGTCGCAGGCGTTTTTTCTGTCTTTCTTCTCTGCCTTGTGCAGCACACTGGCTTTCACCCTCATGCCCATCCTGTGGGACTGCAAGAGAACCGCAGCACTTTCAAGTGTCATAATTCCCTGGAATTAAAAAGTTAGAACGACCCTTCCTGTGGCCCTTTATAGAGTGAGACACACTTTCTCGGAAGCCTCCCAGCAGAATTCTTCTTATATCCCATTGGCCAGAATTGAGTCACATGCTCACTCCTACACCAGTCACACGCAAAGGGGACAGAGCAGCAACGTTGCCTTCAGTCCATCAGTATTTTCCCCACTGAGGCTGAGGAGAGACCAAAACCATGGGCCTCACTATCCTGAAACAACATAGGTAACTGTGGCCATGGCGTGTAAGGGTTGGCCATGGGGAGGCAGTCAACTGCATTGTGACAAGTCTGGTCCTAAAAGTCCTTGTATATTCTCAGTTCCACATAATATTTTCAGTATTATGTTTTCCTTTCCAAATTTGCACATCACTTGTGCTGTTGATATATATTTGCAACGCAAAGCAAAATGCCACTGGAATGCTGTATGACTCTGGCTACAATGATCAGGTGTTGGTAGTCCACGGACTCATTGTAAGGTGCGTCTATATGGAGACCGTCCACCTGTTCCCTGCTCCCCTCTCCAGATTCTTAGTTTTATCTTTGAGTGTATTTTGTAGGTGAAGTTTGATGAGAAACGGAATGTACCATGGGGTGGGGGCCTTGGCGCCTCAGCTTAAGTGCAGCCCGTTGTCACCACTCCCACTGCCCTGAGCCGGCAGCACCAGGTCTAAGGCTGGTCATGCAGGGAGCCCCACCCAGGTGCCTGACTCGTCCCAGCGTAGAGGTCATGAGTCAGGCACAGACTAGGGGTTTGTCTGGCTCAGCACAAGGAGGACTGAGCAGAGGGGTCCCTGGATGCTTTTAAGGGTTTGTATTTGCCTGCTAGCACCCTCCTGCAGGAGGAAGCTAGACTCTAAATTGAAAAAACAAACAAATAAGCAACAACAAACTGCTACTGCATTTTGAGAAAGAAACCACTGAAGAATTGAAAAAGCTTTATATTTTAGTATCTTCTATAACACGTTTCTTGGTTTTTAAAGAAAAGGCCCTATGCTTTCATTTTGCACTGGGTTCTGCAAATGGTGCAGCCGGTTCTGGATGGGACTGGCCACCTGATGGTGGGGGTGAGGGGCGGAGAGTGATGAGTCAGGATTTTGCTTAAGTTTCAAACGTGCCTGACTAGGGGAAAATCCAACAAAACCCAACGTGCTTCTGGAGAGAAGACGGGTGAGTTCAGTCACACAGCCTGGGTTCAAATACAGCGCTAGTATTTAGCAGCTGTCTGTGGCTTCCTAGACAAATAGCTTAAGCCCCACCAGCCTCATTTTCTTCTTTTGTCAGCTGGAGGAAACTAATGGCTAAGTTCCTGATCTCCCATTTGTTGTGAGGATCTGAGGAAAATGCTGAGCTTCGTATCTGCCACATGGCAAATTGGTATTACCGTTGGCCACTGGAGAAGTGCCATCTCAACTGGTGACAGAGCCTCTGCATTCTGAGTCATTCACGAGTCCCAATACATGTGGTTGGAGTTTTCTGGTAATATCCTTCACACGGGGCTTCACTTTGTCTGGACCTGTCCCTCTCACCTTCTGACTGCTTTTTGGTTTTTTTTTTTTTTAGACAGAGTCTCACCCTGTTGCCTGGGCTAGAGTGCCATGGCGTCAGCCTAGCTCACAGCAACCTCAAACTCCTGGGCTCAAGTGATCCTTCTGCCTCAGCCTTCCCAGTAGCTGGGACTACAGGCATGCGCCACCATGCCCGGCTAATTTGTTCTACGTATTTTTAGTTGGCCAATTACTTTCTTTCTATTTATAGTAGAGACGAAGTCTCGCTCTTGCTCAGGCTGGTCTTGAACTCCTGACCTTGAGCCATCCACCCGCCTCAGCCCCCCAGAGTGCTGGGATTACAGGCGTGAGCCACTGCGCCCGGCCCTGCTTTCTGTTTTGATGAGCACACTAGCTTTGCTTCTTCTAGTGCTTGAGAGCCTTAGACTCTGGGATATTCCGAAGGGGGCTGACAAGGAGAACTTCACAGCGAAGGCAGTGGGCCTGAGCAGACCCCACAAAAGATGTCTGAATGAAATACCAAAGTTAGCATTGTTGTGAAAATGAAGAGCAAATGAAGCAAAGAAATGGTATCCAGCACTGGGCAATAAGTGTGAGTTGCATCTATTAATAATAACAGGAAGAACTGGAATGAGGCATTGAGATTAGATGTGTTTCTACTTCATTCTGCCCTAGACAGCTGCAGGTGGCACAATAACATCCTCTCAGATAAATGTTCACGGCAAAATTCAGTCTTTTTTTTTGTTGTTGTTGTTGTTGTTGTTTTGAGACAGAGTCTCACTGTGTTGCCCGGGCTAGAGTGCCGTGGCATCAGCCTAGCTCACAGCAACCCCAAACTCCTGGGCTCAAGCGATCCTTCTGCCTCAGCCTCCTAAGTAGCTGGGACTACAGGCATGCGCCACCATGCCCGGCTAATTTTTTCTATATATTTTTAGTTGGCCAATTAATTTCTTTCTATTTTTAGTAGAGATGGGGTCTCGCTCTTGCTCAGGCTGGTCTTGAACTCCTGCCAGCTAGCCATCGGCCCGCCTTGGCCTCCCAGAGTGCTAGGATTACAGGCGTGAGCCACTGCGCCCAGCTTAAAATTCAGTCTTGAACCTCTAATGATTTGATTGGTACAATTATAGGAAGAAACCAAATCACAGCTCTGTGAGGGACTTGGGAGCAACTGAGGAAAGTGAGGGCTAGAGAGGTGCAGCATCTTACTCAAAATCACACAGAAACTCCTAAGTGTCTTCCAACTAGAAGTCAGAGCCATTTTCATTATGTGTCATGTGGAATATATATTCATAGAGGGCATTGTGATATATATATTTTTTGAGACAGAGTCTTGCTCGGTCACCTGGGCCAGAGTGCAGTGGTATCATCATAGCTCACTGCAACCTCCAACTCCTGGGCTCAAGCAATCCTCCTGCCTCAGCCTCCTGAGTAGCTAGGACTACAGGAGCATGCCACTGCGTTCAGCTAATCTTTTTCTATTTTTAAACACACCTGCACATTTTTTGAATTCCTCCCATCAAGAGGGGGAGCCTAGGTCTCCTACCCTTAAATCTGGGCCAACTGTAGTGACTTCACTGGTAACCAACAGAACATAACACAGCTTTGGAGGCTATGTAAGAAAAAGGCTACATTGTTCTGCCCCATTCTCTTGGGTCACATGCATTTAAATCACTGAGCTGCCACAAAGCCACCATGTTAGGAGGAAGCCCAGGCCACGTGAAGAGGCCACCTGTAGGTGATACAGCTGACACCCTTAGCTGAGGTTCCAGGTAACACCCAGCATCAACTGCCAGACATGTAAGTGAGGACAGCCCCAGAAAATTCCAGCCTCAAGCCACTGAGTCATGTTCCCCGCCTTGCCTCTGAGTCTTCTCAGCTGAGCCTACAGTCACTGTAGAGCAGGGACAAGCCATTCCCACTGTGACCTGTTTTAATCTAAATTCCTGATTCACAGAATTTTTGAGCATAACAAAATGGTTGTTTTTATGCCACTGAGTTTTAGAGTGATTGGTTATGTAGCAGTAGGAACAGGAACAGTATTTTTTTCCTTTCTACCACAGACTTTTGGATAGGGAGTGAAGAAGAAAAACTCATTCTTAGTCTATTTTATCTTCACTCAAGGCCAACTAAAGCCAAAATCTCGTATTTGATTTGAAAAGAGAAATGAAATAAAACCTGGTTCTGAATTTTAACTTTCTGCAGCACAGATTCTTTGAGGAACAAATATAAGGCAAGCCCAAGAGGTTTTTCTTTTTTAAATGTCATGAGATTTTCGGAAGATGCTAAACATTTGCTTGGCAGTACAGTTCCCAAGCAAATATCAGGCAATTAATCACACATATACAGCATTTTTTCTGTGAAGAAAATTTTTTATGAAAAAAATGCAAATGCTTTAAATACTAAAAATACTTTACATAGAAGTATTGTAGAAGCAAATCCTTTAAAAAGAATTTAAAAATATAAGTAAACAAAAGGCTTCTCTGCTCTGGAGTACAATATGGCTGTTTACTGTCATAACGAATACATCATTATTTTTTTCCTAATGCTCAAAAGTCAAGTCAACAGCAAGGTGGGGCGAGGGCTTGTGTTGGTCGGTGGTGTTCTTGGCAGCCGCTGAGTTTGCCTAGTGGTGGTCCCACAGGGCAGACAGACACGTTCAGAAACATGGCAAACCAGGGCAGTGTAGTAAGGATTTCTTTTAGTTTCCTAGGGCTGCTATCACAAATCACCTCAAACTTGAAGGCTTAAAACAATAGAAATTTATTGTCTCCTAGCTGTGGAGGCCAGAAATCTTAAATCAAGGTGTCAGCAGGGCCATGCTCTCTCTGAAGGCTCCCAGGGAGGACTCTTCTCTGTTTCTTCTGGCTTCTGGTGGCTGCTGGCTGTCCTCGGCATCAGCATATCCGCACCACTCCAGTCTCCGCCTGGGTCTTCACATGGCGTTCTCCTCTGTGTGTGTGTCTGTCTCCTTTCTTCTCCTTATAAAGATACCCGTCACGTTGGATTGAGGGCCCCATACTCAGATATAACCTCATTTTAACTGGATTTTATCTGAAAAGACCCTATTTTTATATAAGGTCACATTCACAAGTGCTGAGAGTTAGGACATCAACATATCTGGTTGGGAGGCACAGTTCACCCCACAGCAGTGCCCAGAATAAAGAGCTAAATGAAAAGCACCGGAGGGGGAAGGAGATGATGACTCATCTGAGGGCCTTCCTTCCACTATTTCATGTGTGGTCTGAAGAACCTGGATTTAAATTCTCGATAGCTGTGAAGCTCTGCAAAAGGATTTCACTCTGTGCTCTTGGAATACTTGTCCCTAAGTGGGCATTGATGGAGACAAGTGGCCCTGGACAGGCTGTGGGAGCATCACCTCGTGAGAAATGCTGAAACACAGGCCCACCCCAAGACACCTGAGCCAGAATTTGCATTTTACCAGGTCTCCAGATGACTTGGTGCACATTAAAGTCTCAGGAACCGCTGGGCGTGGTGGCTCACGCCTGTAGTTCTAGCACTCTGGGAGGCTAAGGCGGGCGGATTGCTCAAGGTCAGGAGTTCCAGATCGGCCTGAGCAAGAGCAAGACCCTGTCTCTACTAAAAAAATAGAAAGAAATTATCTGGACAACTAAAAAAAAAAAAAAAAATATATATATATATAGAAAAAATTAGCCAGGCATAGTGGCGCATGCCTGTAGTCTCAGCTCCTCGGGAGGTTCAGGCCGGAGGATTGCTTGAGCCCAGGAGTTTGAGGTTGCTGTGAGCTAGGCTGATGACGTGGCACTTTAGCCTGGGCAACAGAGCCAGACTCTGTCTCAAAAGAAAAAAAGAAAAATAAAGTCTAAGAAACACTTAGCACAGTTCTTGGGGCATAAAAATTTGCTCATAAAATGCTAATCCCTTAATCCCCTCTATTCATAAACACCACAAAAGCACTTAAATAAAACAGCTGAGTTTACATTTCATTTAATAACTATGAAATGAAAGAAGGGAGGAAAGTAGACCATTTTTAAATGAAATTCCTCTTCCAGAAAGAAATTGGCTAACAAACAACAAGCTGGTAGTGAGATACTAACTTTCTGGATTCTTGAATTATCTCTGCTTTCTTTTTTATTTAAGGAAAGATTGCCCGAATCAAACAGGGAAAGGAGATCCACAGAAGGGAGACAGCTCAGATATGGTTTTTTTTTAAAGACTGTGTTATTTGAAAAAGAATAGGCAAGTTCAGAGATTAGTGAGTAATTCTTGTGGAAATTTAAAAAAATATATATTTAAATGTAAAAAACAAAAAACAAAGCAAAAGCTTGGAAGTCATCTGTCTCCTTCTACATAACAACAAAAGTAACCTGAAAATCAGTGCCTTTTTTTTAGATCCATCACAGAATTGGGGTCACAGTGTAAACCACTATTCTGAAAGCTCAAGAGACAGGTGAATTTGGAGAGTATAGATCAGCTTACCTGAGGCAGAATCCGCTGGAGCCGGAAACAGGTAAGAACACGTGAATGGTACCTTTGACAAACTGCGACGCAGAGGGTGAACTAACTGGAGAGTTAAAAACTCCTGGGGCCCAGTCCAAAGGAGGGAGTACAAATTTTCATGGGTTTTATCTCCAGGAACCACAGAAGGTTCTCACAGCGAAGATAGGAGAAAAATTCCCTCACCTTTGGCCAGAGGGAGGGAAAAAGTAACCATTTTGATATATGCCCAGAGCATTCTCTACTGAAAATACAATTTAGCAAGAGAAGAGACTGCCAGAGCCTTATCCAATTTGAGGGAAAGGAAATGATCCGACTCCAGCAGGCTCTAGCCTGCCTGTCTTACCTGGGAGAAAGAAAAACCCTCCCAGCCCCAGGGGCACAGGCTCACTAAAACACAGAGACCTGATTATAGAGGATTATAGAGTGGATCCTCATCCCAGCACCTCACCACCAAATCCACCACTCCTGGATGATGACAGGAGGTGACAGCTAAGATAACTGCAAGGACCAGACTCTTAAGAAGGAGTTCCTGGGGAAACCCACAGACAACAGGGGTGACAAAAACAAGGACCAAGGGCATTGAAGCTTCTGACACCTATTGCTACAGCAAATAGTAAACACAGACTAATGTCTAACCAGGTAAACACAAAACTTCACACCGAAGACCTGTCAACTTCAATTCCTATAACCCAATGCATCACGCCTGGCTTTTAGCAAAAAATTACAAGACATGTCATAAGGCAAGGAAAAAACCATCTGAAGAGATAAAGCAAGCATCAGAAGCAGACTCAGATGTGGCAGAGATCTTTTAATTATTCATATCAGGAATTTTAAATAAATGTGATTAAAATGCTAATGAAAAAATTGGATAACATGCAAGAACAGATGGGTAATGTAATCAGAGAGATGAAGATTCTAAGAAGGAATCAAAGGAAATCTTAGAAATCGAAACCACTTCTGTAACATTTCTGTAACAGAAATGAAGAGCTCATTAGTAAACCGGACATGCCTGAAGAACGAATCAGTGGGCTTAAAGATATGTCAATGGTGAGAGCTTACTTGCTAAAAAAAGGAATTAAATTTTTTTTTTTAAAAAAGAAGATATGTCAATGGAAACTTCCCAAACTGAAATACAAAGAGCAAAAAAAATTCAAAAAAAAAATGGAACAGAATATCCAAGAACTGTGGAAGAAATACAAAAGGCATAACATGCTAATGGAATATCAAAAAGAGAACAAAGAGAGAAACAAGTAGAAGAAATAGTTACAGTGACAATGGCTGAGAATTTTCCAAAATTATTATTAATAAAAATCAAACCACAGATTAAGGAAGCTCAGAGAATACCTAGCAGGACAAATGCCAAAACACTTAGGCATATCGTACTCAAACTGCAGAAAAACGATGACAAAGAAAATCTTTGAAGAAAATCTTGAAAGAAGCTTGGGGGCTGGCGAGATGAGAGTGGGAATCACCTCCCTGTAGAGGAACAAGGATAAGCATCACATCAGACTTCCTGTCAGCAGGCAGGCAAGCAAGAAGAGTGGAGTGAAATATTCAAAGTTGAGAATGGAAAAAAAAAAAAAAAAAAACCTAGAATTTTGTATCCAGCAAAATTATCCTTCAAAAGTGATGAAGAAATAAAGACTCTCTCAGATAAACAAAACTGAGGGAATTTGTCACCCCTAAACCTGCCTTACAAGTAATGTTGAAAGAGTTCTTCAGAAGGAAGGAAAATGATATAGGTCAGAAACTCTTATCTACATAAAGAGAGGCAGAAAGCTGGAGAAGGAATAAATGAAGACTTAGGTTGTCCTTAGAAGCCCTTACTGGTGACAGTGTTGAATTTTACCTGTGGGCCGTGCTCCTGGAAAACAGAGAAGGTTGAGAAATCTCCCATCCTTTGTGCTGAGGAAACGACTTACTTCAAAGAAGCCCCTTTCTCAGATGACTTAAATTGGACTAACAAGAGTCCCCTTGTTTACTTAAGACAGGCCACAGACCTTACAAATTTCTATTCTTTGCTTCATAAATTAGCTGAATTACTTTGTCCCCACTGATTAATGGAAACAAAACTCGTGTTTATCAAACTTTGGTTGAGTTTCTCTCCTTCCCTCAGGTACCAGAACTGTGGCCTACCTCCAGGCCCAGACAATACTCACCCGCTCCTGAGAACAGGCTGGGCTTGGAGAATACCCTCTGATCTATCTACTATTCCCTCATGCCATCCCTTCCTTCCCTTCTCCACACCCATCTCTTTCTAGACTTGATTATTCTTCTCTCTATAAAAGAAAACCCTTTTTGGTCTAACTTTTGAGAAGCTTGCAGTCCTACGGTCAGAGCATTCTGCTTGTTACAGTACCCACCCTCACATGGATCCCCCCCCCACCCTATTCCTTGCAATAATCCTTTTGAAAAAAATCTCTCCTTACTAAGTCCTGGTTTGTTTATTTGACACTGTAAATTTGGCCTCCTGCTTTGGCTTGGCTCCGTGTCAGAGCCTGCCAAGCTCACACTCCCATTTCTCCTGGGTCAGCTCTAGTCACTGTCTGGTCTGAGCAAGTTTCCGGGAAGGGCATCATTTGCTTTCTACTCGCAGCACAGAGAGCTTTGGCTTCCTTGCTCTTCAGACACGTGGACAGAAACAACATAGATCTCTGCATTTGTTGCTGCTTGGACTATCTGTATGTGCTTTTCCTTCTGCCTCCTGAATAAAGGATTTCCTTTTTGATTCTTAGACAAGCATTGAGGTTTTTTGCTTGTTTGTTTTTGCATAGAGGCACACTTACAATTAAACTTGCTTAGCAAAGGGCCTCCTGACAATAGTTTTAGATGGAGAATTGATGAGCAGTTGTCTTAGGAAAAAAAGGCTGCATGTTTTGTACAGAACTGAACATTTTGAATTGAATCACAAGATCGTTTTTGGAAGCTAGAGTTCTCCAGATTTTATTGCCAGAGCTGTGATGAAAGCAGTTTACTCTATGTTCAAATTATGTAATATTTTGTAATTTTGAATTCTGCCTAAAGCTGTTTTGAGAGAACCCATGTTTTAAGGCTGCTGGGGGAAGCCAGACAACACATTCCATATTTATTTACTGGTTCAGAATGTTTTGCTGGATGTTTTCCATGCACAGGGTGTTAGGCCCGAGAGGGGATCATGGCAGTGAACAAATCAGGCTCAGTCCCTCCCTCAAGGAGCTCACTTTTTAGCTAGAGAGAGGGATGTTAAATGATTAATTAACATTTTAAAAAATTGCAAATGTCAAAAGTGCTGCCAAGGAGACAACCTGCTTGAGGGGGTAGGAGTTTGGTGGGTTAGGGAGAAATGGGTATAAATACGGTTTCAAACAGCTCAGGAACAGTTAGGAAGATGAAATTCTTTTTTTAAAATAATTTTTATGTCAAAATATTAGGAGGTACAAGAGGTTCTTGTTACATGAATTGTATAATGCTGAAGGCAGGGCTTTTAGTGTGCCTGTCACCATAATAGTGTACAATTGTACCCAATAGGTAAGTTTTTATCCCTCATCCCCCTGGGAGATGAAATTCTAAGAAACAACAATAAAAAAGACTGATGGGTTGGTGAGTGAGCTACTGAGAGATTGGGCCCATGGCGCCCCAGGACTTCACCTACACTTTAAGTGTAGATGGAACCCTATGCATGGTATTGTTGTTAAACTAAACACTCCATATTTGTGACCCAAAGAAATGACGCTTCATGAATATGTTACAAAATACATTTCAAATTTTGAAAAGTTGGCAAAAATTATTGAGGATCAGCAATTTAAGAATTAGAAGGAAAAACATTCAGGTATCTCCTTGGTATTTTTTACACTTAAAGATTATTCTTCAGAATGATCTGTTTTTGAATGATGTGATAATTTGTTGGTGTAGCTCTAGAAAGCTAATATACCAAATAATTAGAAATAACTATCTTTAACATTAGATAGACATCATTCCAGATATATATGCACACATACATAACATCCCAGACATATCTATATATCGTGTCATGTACTATATCCATAGCACATATAGATATATAAAATCCATATATATCATATATAAATCATTCCAGATATATATATATAAGTGATTGACAGAAATATTTCCATTATAATGGGGGTAATTTTATACATTATGTTAGTGAGTTTGGAATGCCTGATTTCCTTAAGTACTAGGTTTGACAGTTGATATCCCTGACATTTCACTTTGACACTTCTTGTTTTTTGTTTTTTTTTGTGAAGGTACATCTACAGCATTTCAAATGCACATTATAGCTTGTGATTATTTTTCAAAAAAATTTTTTAGAACAATTTTTGTGAAACCACATATAAATCAAAAATTTGTGTTATTTTTTAATATGAGTACCTTAGTCTTTTCAGCTGTTCAGGCTACTATAACAAAATACCTTATGCTGAATAATTTATAAGCAACAGAAATCTATTGCTCACAGTACCAGAGGCTGGGAAGTCCCAGATGAAGGCGCCAGCAGACTCAGTGTCTAGAGAGGGCTCACTCTGTTTCATACAGGATGCCTTCTTGCTATATCCTCATGTGGCAGAAGGAGTAGATAAGCTTCCTTGGGCCTCTTTTATAAGGGCACTGCCATGGTTTAAAAACATGTATCCCTCTAAAATTCATATGCTGGAACCTAATAAATACCCAATGTGATTGAATTAAGTGGTGGAGCCTTTTGGGAAGTGATTAAATCATGAATGTTCTGCCCTCATGAATGGATCTAGTGCACTTATAAAAGAGGTTGAAGGAAATGCTGTAGTCTTTTTTTCTTCTCCCTTTTGGCTTCTGTCCCTTCCACCACGTGAAGACACAGCAACAAGGCACCATCCTGGAAGCAGGGAGCAAGCCCTTACCAGACATTGAATCTGCTGATGAATTGGTCTTGGACCTCCTACCCTCCGGAAGTGTGAGAAATAAACATTTATTATTTATGAATTACCCAAAGGTATTTTGTTATAATAGCCTGAATGGATTATCCCATTTATGATGGTAGAGCCACCATGACCTAATCAAATCTCAAAGGCTCTACCTCCTAATACCATCACATTGGTGGTTAGGTTTCAACATATGAATTTTGGGGCGACACAAACATTTAGACCATAGCAGTGCCCTTAAAAGAGGGCTCAGAGAGCTAGCTCGCTGCTTCTGCAATGTGAGGACACTTAGAGAATCAGAAAGTGGACCCTCACCAAAGACCGAATCTGCTGGCACCTTGATCTTGAACTCCCAACCTCCAGAACTGTGAAAGATAAATTTCTGTTGTTTATAGCACCCTATGTAGACTAAGACACTACTCTTCTTGTTAAAGGTTTTCTTGATAATTCACAACTACATATGATACTGCATATAAAACTTGAAAATTATTTGATTAGTTCTAATATACTCATCCCCAAGAGAATTTGGGTCTCTCATGGGACTTGCACTAATTTTCTGATTTGACTTGAGAAGGCTTAGCATATTTTTGATACTGACTACTCAGGCAAGAATACGACATATGTTTTCCATTTACTTGGGCCTTATTGCTGCCTTTCAGCAAAAGGTTATCATAAAAATTTTGTAACTTGTTAAAGTTTATTCTTAAGTATTTTATGGTTTTTGTTGCCATTGCGGAGAAAAGCTTATTTCATTTTTAGCAGGTTATTGCTTATTTAAAGGAACATTTCTAATTTTTCTTCTGCTTATCTACCTCGAATTAAGCCTCTTAAGGCATTCAATTTTAAGATTCAGATACCTAGATTTTCAAGGTTTCTCATCGCATCACCTGCAAATAATAATGTTGGCTCTTCTTTACGGTGCTTGACAGTGACACTGCTAGCTTGTTGTATCATATAGGAACAAAGCTTTTCTTGGCTAGGGTTTAGAGGGGCTTCCTGATTAGTGCAAGAGGCTTTGCTCAATATGATCTATCTATATATCCCTGCTCTGTCACCTACTAGTTAGCTGTATAATCCTGGGCAATTTATCTAATTCCTAGGGACCTCAGGGTTCCTATCTCTAAAATGGGGATAACAGTAGTACTTAAGTCAGAATTGTTGTAATAAGCACTAGTTAATACACTGAGTCATTTAGAATGCACATTAAGCCCTATATTATGCCTTAGCTCGCATTTTTCAAAATCTGCTGCAGAGGTTTTACCTCCTGTAAGCTTCACAACCACTTCATAAAGTGTGGTTATATCCATTCTACAAATTAGGAAACCAAACTCCAAGAAGCAAGTGACCTGCCCAGGGTCACTCGGATACAACTGAGGGCTGCATAACAAAACCAGCTCCCAGAAAATAATGCAACCAATCAACCTCTGCCGAACGTGATTTAAATCGCACTAAAATGTGATTAACTCATTCTACACGGTGTGGCATTTTACCGGAAAAGAAAAGCACACTGATGCAAAAGCGGGAGTCTCCCATCCATCATGCCTCAGGCTTCCGCCCGGGCTGGCGGAAAAGGCCGAGCGCACTCGGAAGCGCCCGCCTCCCCCCGGCAACAATCGTCAGGGGGCGGGGCCCGTGTTTCGGCACGTTCCGCGCAGGGCATTGTGGGAAGGGCGGCTGGTGCAGCCTCAGCTGCCATCTTAGCGACTCCTTTCCTTGCGGCCTTCTCGTTGGAGGCGGCCTTCTCGTTGGAGGCGGTCTTCGTGGCGGCTGTAGACCTCGGAAAGAGGCAGAAAGTCAGCTGGTCGACAGCGTTCCTTCCTCCGGCCTCGACAGGACCGTCAGCCCGCGTCCGAAGGCGGAGGCGAGGGGCGCCGGGCGCGTGAGGGGGCCGAGGCCAGCGGTTAGTCAGAGCGTCTCCCGGAAGGATGGGCCGGTCCCGGAGCCGGAGCTCGTCCCGCTCCAAACATACCAAGAGCAGCAAGCACAACAAGAAGCGCAGCCGGTCCCGGTCTCGGTCCCGGGACAAGGAGCGCGTGCGGAAGCGTTCCAAATCCCGGGAAAGTAAACGGAACCGGCGGCGGGAGTCGCGGTCCCGCTCGCGCTCCACCAACACGGCAGTGTCCCGGCGCGAGCGGGACCGGGAACGCGCCTCGTCCCCGCCCGACCGCATCGACATCTTCGGGCGCACGGTGAGCAAGCGCAGCAGCCTGGACGAGAAGCAGAAGCGAGAGGAGGAGGAGAAGAAAGCGGAGTTCGAGCGGCAGCGAAAAATGTGAGTGCCCGCGGGGGGAGGGGCCAGCCGGGCGGCGGGGACCGGGCGAGCGGGGGGCGGGGCTGGGCGCGCGGGGCGCGGGGACCGGCGTGAGAGGCTGCGGCGCGACGGGCGTCCTGGGCGTTTGGGTGGCCTGGGGTGGGACGGGCCCGCGAGTTGGCTGGAGAAGAAAATTTGAGGGCGTGAGCAGTGCGGGCTTGGACGGGAGAAAGCGATTTTGGCGCGAGCGAGGAGGAGAATCCCGGAAGTAGGGGGTGGAGTTCAGAGAGGGGTCGTAGAGCTACGTTGGCGGGTGAGGCCGGGAATGAGCTAGCCCGGGGATGTGGAGGGTGAGCGTGTGCAGGTCCGCCTGCCAAGGGCAGGGTAAGGCATTAACCCGTGGGGTGCGAATCGCACCTGGCTACAAGCATTCTTCTATTGAAGCTTAAATTTGGGACAGCATAAGTACTCTCGGGAATGCGACACTTCAGGTGGCCCACCTGAAAAGTGCATGTTCACTTCAGTGTGTTCCTGCTGTAAAAAAGGTTGCTTTCCTTACCTTGGGCCTACACACACACCAATTTTTTTTTTTTAAACTTAAAAAACAATGCACAAACCTTAAGTACAGTACGATGAGTTTTGACTTTCGAATTGACCTGTGAAACCACTACCCCAGTCAAAGCCTACCTCTTTTTTTTTCAAAGTTTTGCTTTACATTCCTGTAGTAAATATGCAGTTTTATTTTGTTTTGTACTAGTTTAGAAGAATGTTGAGTACTTGCTTACATACAGAATTTTTATTTAGGGAAAAACAGTTACAATGAAGTCCTTTACTTGAAATGCAGTTGGGATAAAATCATGTTTCTGAAAAAGTCAACTCTCAAGTATCTCTGGATACAAAAGTAGATGTGGATAATCCCAAACTAAATAAACTTTTTGTTTTAAAATTTAGGATTTTGTTGTATTTTTTTACTTTAAGATCATGGTACTCTGTTGGTCTGGGGTATTCCCAAAAACCACATTGAAAAGTACAGTGAACAGGTAGGTGTACTAAGTCCCCTTTTTAATCAGCCGTCCTTGTTCAGTTCTTCCGTGAATGTTTAGAAAGTGCTCATGAGACAAGAACAATAGTAAATTTATGATTTTCCTGAGACAAATTTATGTGTACTGAATTGTCTGGGGTTTTTATATTTTTCTGCATTTGGGCCTGTATTTTGCAGATTTTCCAGCACAGCCTGTTTCTAAAAGAAGTTACTAAGAGGTAGGGGACTAGGGCACTAATATTACAGAGGAAGCAGTACCTGGAGCTATTTTGCTGCCAACATTCCTTTAAAGCATATGCAACTCTTTCAATTTTCTTGTCTTTAAAATGATCTGTGATATATTTGAAAACAAAGTTCAAGTAATTGTTTTACATTAAAGCTTGATTATGGAGAATCCAGATTTTTGGTATGGAACAAAACCCTTAACGGTAAAGCTATAGCTCAAATAACTATCAGTAGATGAACATTTCAGAAGTTACCTAAGGTAGTTTGTCCATGTGAAAACAAAGGAGCTCTCCAAAGACTAATGATTTGCCTTTCACTAGAAAATGAAGACTTTTAGGAAAAATAAAAGGAAATTTGGTATGCAGAGGCTGCTTAGAAGCATTTAGCAGACTATATATGGACAGCAGAGAAGAAATCCTCGGTTGAGATGATTGGTAACAGAGTAACTATATAGTTCCAGGTTGAAAGAAGAAGAAAACTGCCATTAGTGTATAGGAGG
The DNA here is from genome assembly GCA_963574885.1 of Lepilemur ruficaudatus. Taxonomy (NCBI): domain Eukaryota; kingdom Metazoa; phylum Chordata; class Mammalia; order Primates; family Lepilemuridae; genus Lepilemur; species Lepilemur ruficaudatus. The sequence goes on along the minus strand of CAUYRT010105651.1, from coordinate 62,159 downwards.
AGGAAGGGAGCAGAATTAAATTAATGCGTGCTATGCTGTAGGCACTACTTAATATTTCTAATGCCTTCAAAATAATTCAGAAGAAACAGTAGAAAGATACAGGTTTTGGGCTGGGCGTGGTGGCTCATACCTGTAATCCTAGCACTCTGGGAGGCCGAGGCAGGAGGATCGCTCAAGGTCAGGAGTTCAAAACCAGCCTGAGCAAGAGCAAGACCACATCTCTACTAAAAATAGAAAGAAACTAGCTGGACAACTAAAAATACATGGAAAAAATTAGCCGGGCATGGTGGTGCATACCTGTAGTCCCAGCTACTCAGGAGGCTGAGGCAGAAGGATTGCCTGAGCCCAGGAGTTTGAGGTTGCTGTGAACTAGGCTGAGGCCATGGTACTCTAGCCTGGGCAGAAAAGTGAGACTCTGTAACAAAAAAAAAAAAAAAAAAAGGAACAGAATTTGGAGCCTTGGGAATAGAGGAGGGAAGTAGTTGTAAGTCTATTTATCGAGCAGTTAATAAGTGTTAGGCACTGTGCTAGGTGCTGTTAATATAAAGATGATTGATCCCTCTCTAAGATCTTGATCTAGCTTGAAGACATAATTAGATAGGTAATAATACAGTGTAGTAAATTTAGTGATGTTAATATAACTTTATAAAGGAAATGTCCTGTGTGGGTAGTTTTCCTAAAGAATGAGTGGAGGATATAAGAATCAGAGACTGTCAGGCTAAGCATAGGATACATGTGGACCAAAGGAGAGAACCTCCTCCCCCTACTCCTGCCAGAATAAAGAGAATGGGAGAAAATGATCTTGAAGTGGGAAAATAAGATGACTGTTAGATGAAAATAAGAAAAATAAGATGACTGCCTAGAATATGAAGTTCTGTAAATACTACAGTTGTGGGATAACTAGAAGGTAAATAGAGGCTGTGAATCATGGCCAGGTAGCTACTATGTGTCAGGTACTGATTAAAATGTCAGAAATGTGGTGAATAGTGGATAAAGGAGAGGGAAAAGGGATAAGGCAATTTCTACCTGGCGCTTTCACTTGGGCACTAGTTTTGGATATGCCGTACTGAGTTTATCCAAGGTTGATAATGGGGGACTGAAGCCTAGCGAAGGGGGCACTTCACTTGGGTCAATGAAACCATGAGAATGTATGGCATGACCCAGGGAGTGTGTGGAGAGAGAAAAACAATTGGCAAGGGACTTAAAGAACCTTAGCCTGTATGTGCAGTTGGGAAGATGAAGAGAATGATGGAAACGAAAAGAGATCTAGAAGAATGCATGCTGTTGACTATACTTTCAAGAAGTCTAGGGTTAGGTGGAGAGAGACAGTGAAGTAAGAATTGTCTGTTGGGTTTAACCAATTAGGAATTCTTTGGTAAGATTGGAAACCAGATTGCTTTGCGACTTGTAATTCTGAGGCCTGCATCTGAACTTGTTTTCTTAACTGTGAAAATGGAGATAGATAACATGTCTTCCTTATTCTGAAGGTTGGAGATAATATATTTAAAGTACTTAGTACTTGGCACATGAATGGGTTAATAATGTTATTTAATTAACTTACATACATGTAGCCACACTGAGCCTGGTGAATTTAAGAAGTGATCTTAGCATTTATAATCTTAATGCTTAAAAGGTAGGCCTTTACATTTAACAGAATTTTTTTCCTCATTTTTGAATATCTAATTCACATGGTTCAAAATTCAGTTCAAAAGGTATCTCATCCCTGTGTTTCAGCCATTCAGTGTGGTTCCCTCTCTTCCGATACACCAATATTACCATTTTCTTATTCTTTTGATATGCTGTATGCACATTGTAAAGGAATGCATGTTGTATTAACTGTTGAAAAAACAGCTGAAAATGACTTGGAGCAAATCAGGAAATTATTAATGGTGTATAATACCTTACTCTAGCTTGCTATATCTAGGTTTGAGTATCTTTAGTGTTAAACTGCAAAACATATTAAGAGCCTTCTAAATTAAGAGTATCTAAACTGAACCTAGGATCTGTGTGAGTGCTTCTTAGAAATAGAATACTTGAACAGCTCATTTTGAGAGCAAAGAAGAGCTTTTATGAGCAGATTCAGTATATGAACTATATTTTTGGAAGTTAGGCCTCTTAGGATGCTAGGGTATAAGACGACCTACCTGATGTTAAGAACTTCATAACTTTTTTTTTTTTTTTTGAGACAGAGTCTCACTCTGTTGTCCAGGCTAGAGTGCTGTGGCGTCAGCCTAGCTCACAGCAACCTCAAATTGCTGGGCTCAACCAATCCTTCTGCCTCAGCCTCCTGAGTAGCTGGGACTACAGGCATGCGCCCCCATGCCCGGCTAATTTTTTCTATGTATTTTTAGTTGGCCAATTCATTTCTTTCTATTTTTAGTAGAGACAGGGTCTTGCTCTTGCTCAGGCTGATTTTGAACTCCTGACCTTGAGGGATCCTCCTGCCTCGGCCTCCCAGAGTGCTGGGATTACAGGCATGAACCACCGCACCCAGCCTAGAACTTTATAATTTTTTAAATTATTTCGTTGGTTACATCTTTGTGCATGTCTTTGCCTTTCTGATTTGTCCTGGAGAAAAATGTAGGATAACATAGTGCTTAAGACATTAGCTTTGGGGTCTTCCTGGGTTCAGAATAACAGCTCAACAAAATCCAGCGAACATCAGTCCAGAAACTTAAACTCCTTAGCTTTAGATTCCTCAGTGAAAATGAGGGTATTAATACCCACCTCATAGGAACAGTTGTGAGATTTAAGTAATGACATGGTATATAGAATTCTTGGCACAGTATTTGGTACCTATTAAATACTAATTAAATGCTGTTTGCTAATAATTGATTTCTAGAATTCTAGAAGTAAACCCCTAAGATTGCATTCCCAAGTTTTAAAGATGTTTTAAGATACAGTATCAGTTGCTCTGTATGGAGTAATACTCTTGTTTAACAGCGCTGAAGTGCTTTATCCTCTGAAGTGCTGTACCCTTGCTATGTTGTTTCAATAGTTACCATTTTAAAGTTGATTATGACTAGTGCTTTTAAAACACCTGAGAGCATGAAGAAAATAGGAACCTAGTGTTATACTATTTACATTGAAAAACTTGAAGATTTTGATTTAACCCTTTGATCAGTCGCACAGGTTCTTGGCAAGGGAATGGATTCAGCAGAGGAGCATGAGGGAGAGGTTAGAGGAAAGAAAGTGAGCGTGACAACTCCTAGAGCAAAAAATTTTAAGGAGTACATAGGCTATTAAATATTAGATGGTGCATCTTTTGCAAGAAACTATTGACCGAAAATGTTTGATCTCCTTACCCCAAGAAAGCTCCAGTGTCTCTTACACAAGTTAGCCTAATAGTGGCTTTATCATTGATTATGGTGATAAATTTGTCAATCAGTAAAGAAGAGTTCATGTTTAATTCAGTTGTATATGTGCCCATTCATTTCTGAATTCAGTTGTGTATGTGTACTGAGAGGGGATAAAATGTTACTGAGCTTTTAATTATTTTAGCACTGGTTCTAAAAATTGATTTTAATTTTTTTTCTGATTACTAAAGTAGCATTTTTAATTTTACAAAGAAAAACAACAAAAATTATATTCTTGTTAATACTTCTAGGGAACAGTTCTGTGGTGCCCTGGCCTTGCCTGTATTTACACAGGACAAATCAGCAAAGCTTACTTGCAGTCATGGTGGGATGCCTTGCAGTTCCTGCAGGAACAAAGGGGAGAGATAAGCAGCCTTGTGAGAAATTGCACTAGGCCATTTCTCATTCTCCACTGTTTCAGTTGAGCACGGGACTTTCCACTTGCCCTACCCTTTCAGCTATAAAATCCGCTGAGCTGCAGTTGGTTAGGTTAGACTTCTTAGCTACAGAGTGACTTACAGCTGGTACTGCCTGTGATTTGGAGCCTTAGGTTTGGTGTGATGAGGGAAAATAGAAACAAGGGGCTGACACCATGGTGATTTGCCTTTTGCTGTAAGTAAATTTATTTGGCTCATTTTCTTCTTATTGATGAAATCTGTGGAAATGTGGTCCTGTTAGCCATTGTGCTTTTGCTTAGGGATGACTTGATTACCTGACAAAAACCCTGAATGTGTATCAGGTGTCTTTCACCTTTACCAAATTTGTAACTTAAGTTGGCACATGTTAACCTAGGGCCTTACTCTGTTTTTCTTCCTTTCCACTTTGTGTGGAAAGTTTTTTTTTTTTTTTTGAGACAGAGTCTCACTGTGTTGCCCAGGCTAGAGTGCTGTGGCGTCAGCCTAGCTCACAGCAACCTCCAACTGCTGGGCTCAAGCAATCCTTCTGCCTCAGCCTCCTGAGTAGCTGGGACTACAGGCATGCACCACCATGCCCGGTTAATTTTTTCTATGTATATTTTTAGTTGGCCAATTAATTTCTTTGTATTTTTCTTTTTTTTATTTCATTTGCCTCTTAAAGTTCTTTTGAATTTCTTTGTATTTTTAGTAGAGATGGGGTCTCGCTCTTGCTCAGGCTGGTTTCGAACTCCTGACCTTGAGCAATCTGCCCGCCTTGGCCTTGTGTGGCAAGTTTTAATTGGAACTGTTCTATATTATCCTTCCTTTGAATAGTCAATACTGTGGTCCGCTTAGCATTGCTAATTAAGAGTTGTACTGTTTTTGAAATTTTGAATATTAAGTTTCTTAGGCTTCTACATTTACTAATTTCAAAAGAATCACCTAGCAAAAGTATGTGAGGAGTGTGAACTTTTATGAAATGTAAAGTTTTATGAAAAGTTTACATACACAAAGGTAGAATATTATATATAAGGATTTACATACCCATCATCTGATTTAGCAGTTGTCAGCTTTACTTGTTTCATCTATAATATTTCTCTTTTTCCCTTTGGATGAAGTAGAGAAACAACATTTTATATTGGAATGTGGTTTATTTTCCATTAAAAATTGCTGTCTGATTTTCTGTGGATGCTCCTGGTAATTTTTAGCACTGGGTCTTATATCTCCTCTCTTACTGAGTAGCCATAGATAAAAGCTTACTGAAACTACCCTAATAGTTGGTTGAAAAGGAAAAGGAGCATTGTAAATCTTACTCTTGAGCACAGTAAATCTTAGGCTTTCATATCCTTTTTTTAAAAAAATTTAGTTTTGAGAAGGAGATATTAAGAAACAACAGAGTCCTCAGAATGGGTATTGGAAATACCTAGGACCTTTAGGGAAAATAAGCTCTCTCTAGTAACTGCTGTCTCTGTGACAGAAAAATGTAGAGGATAAATGTAGAAACCGAAACGAATGAGAATGCTAAAGACACATTCATGTTAGTATGTTGTCACCATGATTAAGTAACCGGAGTTGAGAATGAAAGCCCTTGAGTGGGAATTCAATCACCCTCAAGAATAGAGTTGAGTTGAAGTGAATTGGGGTATTCTAAGGTAACTTAGGAACTATAAGGTCTTTACTAAACAGATAAATTGAATGACTGTCTCATGTATGTCAAACAAGTCATCAAAAGTTATAAAAGTTGCTGGTTTTACTCAATTTTTTGGGTTGTGAGGAAAGTTGAAGCATTAATAAATTGACCTCAGGATTTAGATACACTGCAAGAGCCTCTGAATTTATTCATTTAGCACAAATTGCCTCAGTGCTGGTCAATAGAAATATAACGTGAACAGTATATACAATTTAAAATTTTCTAGTAGCTACTAAAAAGAAACCAGTGAAATTGATTTTAATATATCCTCAATCTGCCCAAAATATTATCATTTTTATACCTAATCAAATAAAAATATGAGATAATTTATATTCCTTTTCTTTATACCAATCTTTGGTTCAGACTGGACACATGACTAACGGCTATTGTTGCATATCATTAGTATAAAATGTACAAGGTTTCCGTGGTGGTACCTAGATAAATATAATATAATATGTTTTCAGCACAGAATTTTATTTTGATTAAATAATTTTATTATATCAAAGTGGGATTAAAATAATTAAAACATGCTTCATTGAACTAAAAATGTATTTTTAACTTTCTACTTCCCATCTCTAAAGGAGCTTTTAATTAAAAATCAATTAACAAAAGGAAGAAAAGGCACAGTAAAGGATATAAAGTTCAGAACCTAAGTTGGTCATAATTTCAGTAAAAGCTACACACTGTTATTATTTCAGCAGTCTGAATCTCTTCAAGTCTGTGTTTGTTCTGTCTTTTCTTAGAGGAAAGGGGGGAATTAATTCAGCCAGGCTAACCTAACTTGCCTGCTACATAATAATTTCTCCTGACTTCTCTGTAGCTTAACTGTTAGAGTGGATTGGCAAATGAGCAAATCGATGTATTTTAACAGTTTGTCCTCATTATGAAGTTGTTAGAAGTAGACTTTCTGTTTCAGATTTCCTCTGTAGTTCCTAAATTAAAACTAATGAGTTAGGCTGTTTGTATTTATCAGTCTTTTTGTACTTAGAACGTGGTAGAGAAAAAACAGTTTTATATTTATTTCAATGTCTGTATCAGTTAACATGTTATTATCTCTCATTTCCTTAAATATGACATGAAAATGAATTCTAAAATCATTGAATAATATCATGCTCAGTGGTTTGATAGACTTAAAACTAGTTTTGTTTAAATTCTTAGTTTTGGGCACATTTATAGCCCAGACTTCAGGCCATGTATCAAAAAATTGGTACCCCCTTAATATTTTGAAATAAAATTTAAAAAAATTTTTTTTAGTTTTTTTTATAGTAAGTCATTTTTTTCACTGTTTGCTAGTCGGCAGCAAGAAATAGAAGAAAAACTCATTGAGGAAGAAACAGCACGAAGAGTAGAAGAATTGGTGGCAAAAAGGGTAGAGGAAGAATTGGAGAAAAGGAAGGATGAAATTGAGCGAGAAGTTCTCCGAAGGGTGGAGGAAGCCAAGCGCATCATGGAAAAGCAGTTGCTCGAAGAACTCGAGCGACAGAGACAAGCTGAGCTTGCAGCACAAAAAGCTAGAGAGGTAACGCTCGGTCGTTTGGAAAGTAGAGACAGTCCATGGCAAAACTTTCAGTGTCGGGTTGTGCCTCCTGCTCAGTTCAGAAAGAGATGGAATACAGACTATCCAATTCCTTTCTCATCTAAACTTAATGTTGCTGCGAAAGTTAATTTTTTAGCCTATTCAGAAGTGCTGACTGATACTTAAAAGTTATTTTCGTAAAACATATTCAAGGATACTTTTGATTAATGGAACTGGCTTACATATTTGAGAAGTGTTTGAAACTTTTGCCATGGCTGCAGGACTTACATTCTTTTTTGGGAGGGTGGGGGGAGACAGGGAGTGGTAAAGGGAAAAGGTTAAAAATCCACCTGTGGTTGTATATTTCTCTATTCTGTTTATTACTCTGTTACCTAGACTGTGAGAGGCTTTTTGCCTTCAGTCAGATTAAAAAGAGCAGGGCCTAACATTGAGTGACAGTACCTGCTTTTGATAAATAGGTTTTCTCACTCTTCTTTTTTCCCTTCTTTTATCCTTTACCCTCTCCCCCAAATCCTTCTTCAACAAAATGGACTAATTCTAGCATTCTGATCATAAGGCCTTCCATTTTCCTAATGTGTTTCAAGGAATCTTTTTAGGAAAAAATGTCCAGATTATTCTCCACTTTTTTAGTATCTACTAACAACTCCTTTTTTTCTCTAGAGAGTTATGAAGGAACAGGTTGTCCTTGTCTGGAGTCAAGCTAAACACATGATTTGTTTTATCAGCAGCTGGAGCAGAAGTTGAAAATGTCTTTCTGTGAGACAGTAATTTGCTACTGAAGCTTTATAGCTTGTTTGCACTGATTACTCCAGGATCCTAAAGCTTGGTGAAAGTCACTGAAACACTCAAGGCAGATTACTTTGTAGCCTTGAGTGTCCATCAAGATAGTTTGCATAATGAATATGAATCTCGTTGGTGTGTGACATAGGAAATCATAGGAAAATGTATTTTCTTGAACTGAAATATTTGACTCAAAATATATGACTCATTGTCATTTTTCATCTTGGCATCATTGTGGACAAGTTGACATCATACCAAATTTCTTTGCTTTCCAGTAAACTTAGCTTTTAAAATGCATTTTCCCTTGTCCTTTCTTTAACTAGATGTACATGCTTGTATTATAGTGGATTTCATAGACTATAAAATCGAATATATGAAATTTTTATTCATATCAGTGCTTTTAATAACGAAAATATTTTTGGAGTAATGGTGCTGTCTTGTAGCGAGTTATTAATCATAGTAAGATTTTTTTCTCTTCATTTGCTTTTTGTTTCATATTAACAGTTTTTTTTTTTTTTACACGGACACAACCCTCTGACAGTCTTTCCAAATATTAAAATCATTTGAATATGTATGCTGTGATCTGAACACTGCCCAAACCATCAAGCAATCTTCATATAGTTTGCATTATAAAATTTCATTAAATTCTCCAAGAAAAAATAAGTTACAGAATTTTATTTCCTGACCATGCATCCCCTGGATTCCTGAATTTCAGTTCAGATTGTAGATGACAATATAAGCTGCCTTTAGAAATTGTCAACATCTGAATGTTAAGTCCATTTTCCCCATGGAAGAAGCCCTTAGTTCCATGAAGTATGGATTACCATTTGTATTTTTCACTAACAGTAAATGTATTTTTCTTATTAATTGTTTGCCTTAGGAATGATGAATTACATTTTTTGTTCCTTCTTACCATAAACATCTGCATTCCTCAGCTCAGCCTTCCTTGTATGTTGTTTCTTTATAAATGGTTGAGCTGCTGATGCAGGTATTGCCAAGCTAACAGTACAAATCATTTTAAAGAGGAAGCTGGCGTGTATGGCAGCCGAGGAGCACACTCTGCAGGACACTGGACAAGACAGTAAATATTCAACTTTTAATGCTGATTAAAGGAGTATAGGTAAAGAATACGTAGGTATACATAATTGGTGAGACAAATATTCACTTTATTTATATTTTATATATTATTTTTTTAATTTGGTAAATACTATCCAGTTTTGTAGTTGTCCTTGTTGATTTGTGTGATATTAAAGTATTAGTTATAATTGCCAGGAAACTATCATTAGGGAGGGTTTAGTCGGTTGCTGTTTGGACTGGGAGGGATGATTTAAATTTAGTGCTAGAAACCAATTTTAGTGGCTGCACAGTTTATCATTTGTCAGACAGAAGGTAGCTATAAAGCTGCCCTGTAAGTCAGATCAAAAAAGTTCAGAGGAAGATTAGTAAATATTTATCAGTAAAATAAACATTTTATTTTTCTAACATCTTAACATGTCCTCCCCTTTAGGAGGAAGAACGTGCAAAACGTGAAGAGCTAGAGCGAATACTGGAAGAGAATAACCGAAAAATTGCAGAAGCACAAGCCAAACTGGTAAGTATAAATAAAGCATATGTGAAAAGTATTTTTGCGTTCTGCTTTATTTGTTTATTTTCAGATATTATGTTCTGTAATTTGACTTATTTTTTCAGGGTTCTCTGGGCCTCTTTAAAGGCTTTGAGGCAAGAGTAGAAATAGTTGACTAGATTTTTATTTCTAATCTGGAGAGAATTCGCAGTGGTTTAAAACAGATTTCGTGGGGAAATTGTAGTATTTGCTATCTCCAATTTTTTCTGTCTTAACCTCATTTACATTTATCCTATGCCTTAAAAAACTAACAACAACAATAAAAGCTTGGAGGTATTTAAACTAACTAATACACAGCATGTCACTTTGCATTAGTTGCTTTGTTACCAATCACTAGATAGAATAAGTAGATAGTATATGTTTCATAGTAAGTGTACGGTGTAATAAATTGTATTTCCTACTTCTGACTTACAATCTAACAAGAAATAATACAGAGACTTAATTATATGATAAAGATGTAAATGAAGGTGATACAGAGCAATTTTGAAATTGCAATAAAGAAGTCAATATAAGAACATTGAGGCAATTTTTAAAAAACCAAAAACCTAATTTCTGTCACTTCTATTTTTTTCTTCTAATTATTTTTTTTAGTATTCCTATGCATTTCTTATTCTTTTTAAAGCACATGCTAGCATTTTTTAAATAGATTAAAGTTTTTGGTGTCTTGAGGGTTTTTCCATTTAAATGTGTGAATATTTTTTGAAGTAGTGTCATTATGAGAAAGAAGAAAACTAGGATTAAAGGACTATGGATATAAAAAATCCAAAACACAGAAGAGGATAGTCAGATATTACAAGGAAAAACCTTTTTTCCCCCATGAAGGTGGTGTACAGGAAGGCTATGTCAAAGTAAGAATATAAATCAAAGGTGGAAGGAAATTGGCGTGGGGTTAGGGCCGATTAGTGGTATTTATTACCCAAGAATGAAGGCATGACCCAGGAGGGACTCTTGGTGGGGGCGGGGAACAAAGCAAATTATAAGCTCCAGTTATGCGATGTAAAAAAGATATTCTATGACTCTGTAACTGCACAGAAAGAAATCTGAGAGGGTCTAATTAGTTAAGACTGGATTCCTTTGTTGGTAGGAGTGAAAGAGGACTGTAGTTAATGTGTCCTATAGTTGATAAGAATATAAAAAGTTAATATGGAGCAGTTAGTTTTAGAGCATGATCTTCTAAAAGAAAGATAGTGTACCCCAGATAAGAGACAATACTGGAAATATCCTAGGTAACTTAGCATGGCACAGTGGTTTCTTAGTACATATTACTGTCCTGGTTATTGTGAAGGCAAGAATATGATTTGTATTGCAAGGCTGTGAGTCTGCATTCCCAAAGATAGACCTTATAATTTACTTAGGTAGAAAAAAGCAGTATAAATGTGAAATGGATGAGTTATTGTAAGATGTATTACTACAGGCTTATGAATAAGATACAATAATGGTTTTTTAGTGATTCTATATAAGAAAGAGAATCTTGGCACAGGTAGGAAGTGGTAAGAGGGAAATTGTGACTCTTAATTTGAGTTTTGAAGTTTGAACTTTGGAGGGTAAATACAGTCCGGTTTGTGAGGCCTGGACATTCCAGAAGAGAAGAAACATATGATTGATAGTTAAAACATTGAAGCAAAATTACCAAGCAGGTAGAATTAGAATTTCCTATTAGGATAACTGTGGTGGGTTCAGTTTGTGGGTGGCCTAGAATCTCCTCAGCTTGATATGCTCTGCCAAGATGTTGACCCCTTCTGATCCTAGGATGGCTAGGGATATCTTGGCCTCCTTACAACCCTCTGACACTGTTCTTTGTTTACCCACATGAATCATAAAAATAAAACTTCTGGTGGGTTATTACAGGGAAAAGATTGGTAAACATAATCCAGAGCAGTACTTCTGAAAGGTTAGTAGTAAATGGGCACTTGTTGTCTTTTAATCTCAGTTTATCAGATGTTAGAGCTACTTTTGTAAAATACAATTGAGATGAATTACTAGAAAAATGAGGTCAAATTGCTATAAAAGTTTCTAAACACTCATTCTTGGTTTGTACTTTGGATCAATTTGGATTGGCAGTCTGCAAACTGTCACTTGTCTCTGGGCCACACGTAACACTCACTGCGTTAGGGCACACAGATTTTGGTTTGATCTGATAGACTGTAGGGAGTGACTGTTGTAATGGCATGTTGATAAACTTGAATGAAAAGATGTCTTAGGGAAAAAGAGGCTTTCTAGAAGAAAGGTAAGAATTTGAATATATTTAATGCATTTGCTTAGTGCCGCATTTGCTTACTGTGTTCAACAAAGTTGGAAGCATAGACAATGATTGATACTGGGAAAAGTTTTATTTGCTTCTATTGGTAGTCACAGGCTGGCAGGCATGGTATTATTAATGTAAGGTGAGACAAAAACATGTCACTGTGCAAGATGGCAAGGCACACCTTGAGGTTTCTTTCATTTTTCTTGCTCTTTTCCCTCCTCTTTGCCTCAATTTTGGGCACTGTTCTTTAATCTTTATACGTGTTTATTGGGAAATATTATATAAAATATATTGAAAGTCCTATTAAAATATTAGTTATTTGAGAAAGGAAGGGGGATGTAACAATGTTGTCGATAGCATGGGACTTTTCCTGGATATATCAGTCATGGTAGTTTATCTTCTTGCACTAATAATTATGTTTGCTTCCTGATATACTAAATATGCTAGAAATGTGGACAGTTCATTGTTATTTATGCCATAGAAAGCAAGAAGAATGGGAAGCATTCTAGCCTCTAGAAAGTGAGGAAAGAGAAAGAGTGGCCAAACATTACCATTCAGGAAAGCAAAAAAAAAAAAGACAAGGCATTAAGTGCTCTTGAATAATTTGATGTATTAATTGTGGAAACAAGTACAACACCATTTAGCTAATACTGTGGAAATACTTGGTAGGTGGTGTGGGTGCATGAGATAATTGACATAATTACCCTGGGGGACTGGGAAACCTTCCCAGGGGCATTTCTTTGCTTCCCTATTGAGGTTGGGATTTATCAGGAATTTATTAAAACTAGTTTTCATTCTACTTGTGTGAATAGTCTTTTATGTCTCTCACTTTTTTTTTAATTGGAGAGTTGGACTTCATTGATTTGTAAGAGATCATTGTATTTTTTTTTTTATGGTTCTAATATTTAAGAAATCTCCCCTATCCCTTCCCTATTCCAGGGTACTTTCTTTACCAACTTGTTATCTTTTCTACAGTCTGCTTTCCATACAGACTTCTTAGCATACATCATGTTGACATACTCTTGCTTCTGTCACTGTTTACTAAAACAAGTACTTCTACATGCTTGCCAATGTTCTGTTCTGCTTCGCAAAAGGCCTTTACCCTGTTTCATTTCCTTACTGTTGTCCACCTCCTAATTCAATTCCACATTGTGTATCAAGATATTTGGTTTGTCCATAAGGAGACAAAAAAAGTATTATTCAACACACACTTGATTTGTGAAGTCAAGCAAGAATTAATCCAGATGTGGCTTGAGTTAGCTTTTTGGCAGATTGGTTCTTAGTTGTTAGTACCAGTAATACACAACTATCTTCAAATATTTCAAGGGTAGTTAATACAGTGGAGATTTTAATTTTCTTTTGTTAAAAATAGCACTTAAAATTTTTGAAGTCTTCTCCACAGCTTTTTTTTAATGATACGCTTGGGGAAATCCCAGATATCATTCTGAAATGAATATGAATTTCACCTATTCAGAAAAGGAAGCAGACTAAAAAAAGGTGACGAGTGTTGCTATGGAGTAAAATATTCTTCTAGGATGTTGTGTCAGCATGTGTCAGCAAGGAGAAAAACCCTCAACCAATCACCTGGTAAAGATTGTGATAAAACACAAAGAATAGAACTTGGTTAGTTAATTTGTGTGTAAACTCCTAAAATATAATAAGAGTCAGACTGACAATTTCTAATAAAATTATAAATAACTATTGTCAGAGGAAGGACAAATTTACTTTGGTGGGTGGTGGAACAAGTTCCTTGAGGTTTTAAAGTATTTGCAAATTGTAAGTTCTAGTTATACAGATCTCTTTAATATTGAAATAGTTTTCTCCTCACCCTTTGCCAAGTTCATTATACTGTACCACTTTGTACCTCACCAGTTTGAGAGAGGAAAATACAGTGCCATGTTTGAAAGTGGCTTATATATGAAATGTGTTCCACATACTTAAGTTTGAAATAAGAGATAGTTCTGAAGAGTTCTTAGAAAAATGTAAGCAAGGATTTTTTTTAATGAGTTTGTGTGATAGGCTGAAAAATCATCTCCCCCCCCCCCCCAGCATACCTATGTTTTAATGTCTGGAATCTGGACGTACTCTATGGCAAAAAGGTGGGGGAACCTTTGTGGATGTGACTAAATTAAGTATCTTGCAATGGAGAATTTATCCTGGATTATGTGGTTGGACTTAAATGCCATCACATGTATCCTGTAAGAGGGAGGCAGAGGGAATTTTTACCACATAACACAGAAGAAGCTGAAGTAAAGACAGAGCATAGAGAGATTTGAATATGTTGGCTTTAAAGAGTGGAGTGATACAGTCCAAAGCCAAGGATTCATGGCAGCGGCCAGAAGCTGAAAGAGTCAAGGAATGCACCGTCTCCTAAAATCTCCAAAGGGAGCATCTTTTGACTCAGTGGTACTGATTTCAGACTTCTGGCCTCCAGAATAAATTTCTGTTGTTTGCAGCATCTAGTCTGTGGTAATTTGTTATCTTTAAAATGTGGAAGTGGTTTTGGAATTGGATAGTGGGTAGAGGCTTGAAGAATTTTTCAGGCATGTGATAGAAAACACGTACATTGATTTAAGAAAGACTATTGACAAAAATATGGACTTTAAAGGTGCTTCTGGTTAGGGCTGAAAGGCAAATTAAGAACATGTTGGAAACTGGAGAAAAAGAGGTCCTTTTTATATAGTGATGGAAAACCTGGGTGAACTGTGCCCTACAGTGATACAGAAGGAAAGTAGAACTTATAAGAGCTTAACTTATTTAGCTGAGGAGAATTCTAAGTAAATTTTTGAAAGTGTAGCCTGGTTTCTTGCTGTTTGTAATAAAATGGCAAGAAGAGCTAAATTGAAGAATGAACTCGTAAGCATAAAAGAAACCAGCATTTGGTGTTAGGAAAGTCTCAGCTTATCCAGATTGCACAAGATGTTCACTCTTAGAAAAACGTAGTCTAGAAGGAAGGCCAAGGGTGTGGCGAGACAACTTTTTGCTAGAGTTGAAGAGACTGCTTGTGATTCAGGTTTCTCAGCCATCTCAGCAAAAGCCAGGAATAGATGAGATTATCTGGGAAAGATCTGTGGAGGGCCCTCTTACCTAATGATGTGACATACATTGGGGACCAACCTCCAAGGTTTCTAAAGATGTTGTATCAACAGAAACACTGCCAGCTAGGACAGAAGATATGATGAAGGCAGGCTGTCACACTCCCAGCAGAATCCACAGACATAGGAAAAGATCACATGAAGAGAGAAAGAGATTTGAGGATGTTAGCCTTGAAGATTAGAGTGGTGTGTCCACAAGCTAAGAAACCCTAGCAGCCACCCGAAGCTGGAAGAGGCAAGGAACAGATTTTCCTCTAGAGCCTCAGAGGGAATGTGTCCTTGCCATCACCTTGATTTTGTTCTAGTGATACTGATTTTGAACTTTGTGCCTCCACAATAACTTTCTATTTTAGGTTATCCAGTTATGGTAATTTGTTGCAGTGGCCATAGGAAATTAACACAGTTGGAAAAAGAACAGGGTGTCTTACAGTAGAGTGAGCATTTGTAAGTTGAAATGGCGTAGTACTTAGATTAGCTAATAGTGTGTTGTGTGCACACATTTTAAGAGAGAAAAATAATGGCACCAAATGTAAATGTTCAATATTTTAATTTGAAATGAAATGGTGGAGAAGTCAGGTAAAGATTTTCAGTGAATGAGAAGTGGTTCCTGATTGTTAAGATTAAAAAAAAGCTGGTTTAAAACCTATGTTAAATATTTGGGGCAGTAATTTTTAAAGTAACTTTCTGGACATTGATGAATATGGACACTGTGTAGGGTGGCTTGTAGGACAGCAACTGGAAAAAAGAAGCCACTAAAGACCAAAGGATGGGGCCTTGAATCAGTGAAGTGTCAGTTCTTAGAAACTAAAGAAAGAATTGATAAACTTGGTGTGAGTGAAGGGATATGTAGAGGGAGGAAATGGGGAAAGAGTCTATTACAGGAAGCAGAGACCTTCCTGATGTAATCACTCCCAGTGAGCTAACACAAAGAATCAGGAAGCATGTAAGGAAAACTTAAGCACACAAAAGGGAATGAATAACCACGACAAAAGAACTGACCCAGAGAAAGAATTTATTTAGGGTACAGAAGATAAAACAGCTCCATCTATTAATAGTGTAGTTTTTGGTGAAATTTTATAACATGAAGTGTAAAGAAAATCCCGAAGGCTTTTGATTTCTCTTGACAATGTTATACAGCAGTCTCTCCAGAGCTCTTAGGCAGGGATTTTTGTACATAGTATTCCATACAAACTCAACTTCAGTTAGTTTCTTCTTGAAACAGTTATCTTCACTTTAGGTAATATGGAATCTTAGGGGATATTAAGGTTGAAGTTTCAAAAATATTTAAAAGTTTACAGAGAGAACAAAAAGGGAATTAAGAAGAAAAGGGCATAGGAGTAGGCAATGATGGGAATTCTCTTTAGATGGTAGCTTGGTAGCTAATAATAGCCCATAACGATACATTTGGCACACTGTACACCCTAAGGAAGGGGAGCTATCAGAATAACTAAATTGTTACAGGAATGAAGGGGAATCCTTGTGTTTTACCCTTGGTGTGTGTTTTTTAACCTTGTACATAAATAACCTTTCAGAAAATTTTACTAATATAGTTTGCTAAGGGTCATCAAATTGTCTTTTAATATTTTCTTATTAGTTATCTAAAGAGTATACATTATAAACATTGTAGAGGGGAAGATGAATCAAGGAATTAAACTTATAAATGACACAGTGGATCAGGATGTGTGTCTTAGAAGGTTTAAAATGTAGAAAACTACATTTCTGAGTAGTGGCATGATTTCTAATTGTGCTGTTTTTCATTCATTCCTATGGTTACTCTTGACAAGAAGTATTTCTATCTTTGGATTTTTAAAATTTTATATTTTGTATATATATTTCAAATAGTAAATTTCAGTATCCCTGTTCACTAAAGGAACTGTTGCTAAGGACCACCATAATTACATTTATAGACAGTATAAGAAGGAGAATATTTGGGAATGTAATTTTCATAAAATTTACGGACATGTGGACTCCAACACTTCTTGGACTTCTTGGGAAGTCCAAGAGCATGGTGCTGCATCTGGTGAGGGCCTTTCCATTGTGGAAGGCATCACATGGTGAATAAGCTGTGAGAGGGGGAGAGAGGGCATGAGGGAGAAAAAATGGTGGCAAAACGAATCTTTTTTATCGAGAGCCCACTGCCACAATACCTAACCCAGTCTCCACTTCAGATAACAGCATTAATCTATTCATGAGGATGGACCCCTCATGGCCTAATCACCTCTGAAAAGCCCCACCTCTTAATACTGTTAACAGTGGCAATTAAGTTTCCAACTCATGAACTTTGGGGGACTTAATTCAAACCATACCAATATGCTATCACACTTTTGAATTCTCTCAATCTGAAACAGTAAAAAGTGGTATCTGTGTAATTAGATTTTCTTTGTGGTAGAGGTTGTTATGTTCTGTCTTATGTCCTTTTACCCTCACTCCCTAAGGCTCTAGTATGCTTTCCTAGCGATGAGTTAGAGCCTTAGGGAAAAGTGAGTCTGAGTGTTTATATTGATTACGAAGCATGCACGCACACATACACACGCAAAGAATCTTTACTATGCTTTGATTCACTTGCACACACTAAGCTCTTACTCCAAATGTGTGATAATTTATTAAAACTGTGAATAAAGTAATTGGCATATGAATTCACTAAAGATGCTTAGAAGCAGATAATTCTGTTTATTACAATTATTAGTGACAGTCTAAGAGAGTAATAAATTCTGATGTACAGGTAGGATTTCAGTAGGAGGAAAGAGTGGCATGAGCAAAGGAGGGAGATCAAGATAGCAAAGATAATTTAAAGGAATAGTAAGAACAGAGCTGGAGCTAGATAATAGAAAGTCTCAAGTTTTATAGAAGCATGCTAATTTAGGAAGTTAAGCTGTATTTTGTGGACGGTGGAAGTCTAGAAATTTGAGGGCAAGAGAGAGCAGTGGTCAAGAAAGGTGAGTCTAGCAGTATGTATAGGATGGATTGAAGCAGGGACACCATTTTAGGTGTACAAGAGATGTATGGCACTAAATTGGTATGGTGGCAATAGAAATGAAAATTAACTCCAGACAGACTATAAAAGAATAATTAACAACTTGATGACTTTTTTGTTGTTTTGGGGAAAAAAGGAGACACAATTTGGGCACCAAGGTTGGGAAAGCCTGTTCTAACCCTTGAATTTTTAATCTGTTACCACGAGTAGTTGTTCTTTCTCCCTCTATCTGCTGTTTGTTTGGTTTTTGTGTTTTTTTTTTTTTTTGAGACAGAGTCCTTCCACGTAGCTGGGACTGCAGGCATGAGCCACCATGCCTGCCTAATTTTTTCTATATATTTTTAGTTGTCCAGCTAATTCTTTGTATTTTTAGTAGAGATGGGTGTCTCGCTCTTGCTCAGGCTGGTCTTGAACTCCTGAGCTCAAATGATCCACCCGCCTTGGCCTCCCAGAGTGCTAGGATTACAGGTGTGAGCCACAGCGCCTGGCCTTCACTCTGTCTGATGTTGATCTTAAAAAAATCACTGCATGCTTTGAACTGCCTACCTATTCCCATTCAAAGTCAAATTTTAGGTCTGACTACATAGAAAGGGCAGATTTATTTTAAAGATGGGTGGAAGAATTTAAATCTTGAAACATGTTGAATTTTGAAGGGACCCCTAGATCTCCCAGATAGATGTGTCCAGGGACCAGCTATAAATCTAACATAGGAAAAAGGTCTGAGAGATGTATTTCAGCTCTGTTGGATTTTCCACCTTGCCCACCCAGCAGTGTATCCCATGTTGCTGTCTTAAACCTCTTTACATTGTTACCTTTTTAAATTAAAACATTTCATGTTGCATACCAGACTCCATTACTTTTCGCATCTTCTTGTATTGTAATCTAGTCATATTGCATTTTACTGAACAAAAATAACCAGTGGAGACAAAAGAAGTAATCAGGTGGAGAACCTTAGTGTTTATATTAGAGAATATGTGAGAGGGGAGAACATTTTTAAAAGACTTAAGTGAACAGAGAATTTATTCAAATAAAGAGAAAGGTCACTGAATTTATTGCTCGTTTTTGACCATGTAGAAAATAATTTTAGTAGAATAATGGAGATGGAAGCAATGACCTAAAATTTGACTTTGAATGGGAATAGGTAGGCAGCTCAAACGATGCAGTGAAATTTTTTAAGATCATGGTCACACAGAGGGAAAAAAAGAACAACTTGTGGAAACTGAGATTAAAAATTCAAGTGTTAAAACAGGCTTTCTCAACCTGGCACTGGTAACATTTGGGGTTGGATCATTCCTTGTTGTGGTGCTATCTTCTGCATTGTAGGTTGTCTACCATTGTCCCTGTCCTCTACCTTCTTCCCGTTAGATACCAGGAGCCATCACCAGTTGTGACAACTAGAATCATCTCCACACATTGCCTAATGTCCCTTGGGGGGAGAGGGGTAAAATTGTACCTGGTTGAGAATCGAGGATGGTAGGTATTCTGTCTCTGGGAGGCAGGAAGGAGAGACTTCACAAGCTAGGAGTTCATAAGAATGGCCCAAGTTTTTTCGGTGAAGAGGGGAGCTACAGAAGAATGCAGGAAGGAAGTTGGTTGGTTGAGACTAAAGGAGTTGGTTATACCAGTCTCCATTTGAAATTAGACAGCGTTTTGTAGTTAGCTAGATCAGAATGTTTTCTAATTTTTTTCTTAGAATGAAGTCTGTCTATAGTGTTTCTTGTTTATTGACAATATAATATGGCCCCAGTGGGGCTTTTTTCGATAATTTTTGTATGCCTTTCTAACTATAAATGTATAGTAACTGGTAGGTAACACACTCTTTGAATAAATCTATGCCTTGGTTTATAACTGACAATCTCTTAATCTGATGCTGATTTGGGTGAAGATAGGTATAGAACAAAATCTGCACTGATTTCAGGACGTGCTTTGTAGAAATTTCTTCCCATTTAAATGTCTAAGTGTTTTTCTGTAATTCATTCATTTATTTTTCATAAAAGATGAAATATAAAAAATGTAAAAATAATAAAGAGTTCCTTTCTAATTTACTCAGTCCCCTTTCTTCCACTACCACGTAACCTTAGGCAAGTTTATCGCTGTATTGTATGTTCACCTTGATTGTAAGTTCTCACTTGATATTCCAAATACTACTAACAGAAGACATAAAATTCATAGAAAGTCCTAATTTATACCCTTGTTTGTGTTTGCATTTTTAAATTTTATTTTCTTATTGATGCATGATGTACAGATTTTCAGGGCACATGATAATTTAATACATTAATATAATTTTTAATTTTCAGGCTGAAGAACAGTTGAGAATTGTTGAAGAACAAAGAAAGATTCATGAGGAAAGGATGAAACTAGAACAAGAGCGACAACGTCAACAAAAAGAAGAACAAAAAATTATCCTGGGCAAGGGGAAGTCCAGGCCTAAACTGTCCTTCTCATTAAAAACCCAGGATTAAATTGCAAACTCTGAACTTTTTACAAAGAAAAATGGAAAAACTTCGGTAGCTTCATGTTGAAGTGGTTTTTTTGTTTTGTTTTGTTTTTTAATTTGTAAAATCTGGAAAGTTAGCTTGTTCTAATAGGAGCTATGCTCTGCAATTCCTTTTTCCCCCCCCCCTTAACTTCCATTAAGTCAAATCCTTATCAGATCATTGTTGTCTTCTAAAAAGTGGTATATTTTTCACCTGTTTGGATTCTGTATTAGTGGTCTGAAGAAGAGCAGATCACTTAGTAAACTATGGATGGTCTGATAAGGTTTTTACTGACCCACTGACTTCAGAGTTATACTCTGTTTACTACATCATAATGCTGGTTTTGCTTTTTGTTTTTTTATATATTTATAAACAAAGGAAAAGTTGGTGATTGCATTGGAAAATTCCCAGGGTGTATTACTGGACCTATGTGGTGTATTGTTAAACCAGTGTCCTTGTGATACTGTTGCTCTTGATGTTCCTGAATACAGGTAAGGAAACCATTGGTCAACTCTGATACAAAATATATATACAGTTCAGTATTGTCTCTGTTCAATTTGTTTTTATTTCATTGACAAAATAAAACCAGCATTCCCCATTGTGTAAATAAATGATTTTGCTGAATAAAGTAAAGTCTTAAATTCATATGTTTAAGCAATTTTTTTTAAAGTTATGTTAAGTCTTAAAGAGGGTGGTTTACTTTTTGATGGTCAGCAATTTTAGAAGTCTTGAAACTATGCTATATTTCCTCTCGTTTATACTTTTAACATAGGGTTTATATGTACACTAAATATACTTGTGAATTAGTATTTAATGGCTATTTTTACAAATATCAACTTTAGGCTGATAGACCAATTATGACATCAGTATTACCTTTAAGAACGACTAACAACACTCAGAATTGTCAAACCTGTGCCTCTGTTTCAGTATACAAGTATTATCACCACAAATTTTTACTTAATAAAATCTAGGAAAATGCTTTTAAAAATTTATGGAATTTTAGCTCATTTTCAAAGTGGGCCATCAGAAAGAACTTATCTTTGTACTTTAAAAAAAGGTGAAGATGGTCAAATCATCTTCAGTGTAGTGTGCTTGCACGTTTATTTTTGAGACAAATACATTGAAATTTTTATAAGTTTTTTTGCATGTGGAATCCTGTGGATGACTTCTGTTTCATACACTAGAATCTGCCTCATTTATCCTTTCAGTAAGTTTAAGTCTACTGGTATTAAAGCATTAAGTCAAGAAAAGGATATGGATATAAAAATGCTACCTGAGATGCATAAACATGTCATTAAGTAGAGAAGATCTTCCCCAATATTTTTCAAACAGTTTGATTAGTCTTAAAATTGAAAACATAAGTTAATGAGATGACTAAATGGTAGATTATTTTGTGTGTGCATGTTAAGAAAAATGCTGTTGCTTTAGTTTTGAGCTCTTTAATATAGAGTCTAATTGTGGTAAGGAACAATAAAATCAATTTAAATATCTTTAAAGAGAAATTTAAATAGGCATGAACTATAGTGAGAACTTTTAGTGAACATACTTGTTACTCTAAAATCATTATTTTACTAAAGAATATAGTTTGCCTATACATCTTTTTTAAATTTCTATAGGTTAGCTCTAATTTCATGACTCATATACTTTTTTTCAATGTAACTTTTTTTGGTGCAGATTCATTGTTTCTAAGTTCTGTATTCAAGTTTTTAGAAATGTTTATTTAAAAATTGTTTTGCTATACAAGTGTTCCAAACATTGTATCTAAAGAGTAACCTGGACTTCAAATATTTAAAATCAGTTTATGGGAGCCTTTTAATTTTTTAAAAATTTCTTGCTGCCACGTATGGTATGAAGTCACAGTAAGTTGCTTAATGACATATTACAATATTTGCTTGCTGTTGGAAACTCACATAAGATACTGAAATTGTTCCTGTGGTTGGTAATTGACTATTACTCTCTGCCAGCCTACAGAAAAGAGGATGTAATTGTTAATATTATACACCCAGTCTTTTCTGTGCTGCAACAATGTAGTAATTTGTTTTCTTTGTTTCCACTGCCTTTGTGTATATGTTATTATATAAAAGTTAAGACTTTCTCCCAATCTATTAGCAGTTAAAATGTTCCCTAATTTATTAAATATGCCTTCATTCAGTTTGTTTTTTTAGGTTATTCTTAATGCATTAGAGAATTAACTAATGACTTTGTTTATTTTTATGACAGTATTTAAAATATGTAGTTATTGCCATTTATATTGTGGAGTTTGCAGAATTATCAATTGTATAATACAAACTAAACCTTTAAATTAGCTTGGTGTGAGGACTCTTTAATGCTTTAAATAGGGAAAGGGGTTTGTAGTTGAAGATTCACTACTTCAGTTTCCCTTATGAAGATGTAGCACATTAGGCTGTTTCTGTCCTCAGTTATCTCTTTAGTCATTTATTTGTGCTAGTGTATGTCCATACACATACTAGCTTTTTTTTTTTTTTTTTGGTATCGCTGCCTTTCCTAGATGAAGCAGTATCTTAAGCATTTTCAATAGTTCATATTGTTTTAATTTTCTGAATTAAAATAATAGAATCCTGGCTTCTTGAATTCTACATATCATTTCTAGTGCCTCATTTTATATTAAAAGTCTCTGTCACTTAGCTGACACTTCTCCATAGCTATCACTATTAGTTAAGAACATCTGTTTTCATTTGTCTCAATTTTCTGCTGCTTTACACCCAGAACCTTTCGTCTCTTTTGTATTAGTGGCCATGAATGCTGAAGACAGTCTATTTTAATTTTTGAGACTGCTTACCCCCTCCAGGAGAGTCTTGTGAACACTCAAAATACTAGAGTGTTAGTGAAAATAACTGAAAGGACTACTGAAGGTAAAAGGCTTCAATCTAGAAGTCTAGGATGGGTGTCGAAGCACAAGCAGTAGGCCCTACTTGTTCATTTGTGGAATTGCCACTTAACAGTGGTCTTGATTCTTTCACTATTTCCTGTATTATTTGTAATGTTTTTGTTTACTCTGGTGGTGGTTTTTTTAAACATCCAGCTGTCTGTGATGGTGGAGGAGCTAATGGTGCAGTAATCTAGAAAATATGCATTTGCTGATACATTGCAGGATACATCTTGTAGCAGATTTGCCATTGCTTGCTTAAGATAGATTGTATTACTTTTATATTTTGTGTATTTTACTGATTTGGTGCTGGGAAACAATGGAAGGGGGGATGCAAAAGATTCAGTATAAACTTAGGGTGTTTTGTGTTTTTGTACTAGCTTCCTCTTAACCCACAAAGTATTTCTTTGGAACTTTGGTTTTACAAAGTAATACAAATCAGAATGCTTGTTTTTACATCTTTTTATATGCCCTGCAAATCTGGTGAAGTGTTTTTATACGTTAAATCATTCTTGGGTTTATGAATTATATAAACACTTCATTCGATGTCCTCTTTGAAGATTGCTCTTTTTCTGAGCCTACAATAGTTGATCAGAGGATGTTGGACAGTTGTATTTTTTATACCTTTTTTAAAAATCTGTGATGTTAAAGAGTAATATCTTCAGTGATCCAGCAGTTTCACTATCACTCAGAGTGTGTGTTTCTAATACTGTCAGTTTATTTTCTAAGGTTGGCATAACTGTTAATTACCAAACCTGTATTTGTTAGGGTTAGAATAAAATGAGTTTGTTTACTGTATACATTTGGATGATTGTTTTATTATTTTCTAGGCTTTCACTATGGATTAAATGACAACTAGAATAAGGAGTTAACAAAGGAATTGCAGTGGTTTTAAGTGCTGTTAAACCTCTTAATTGCCAATGGTATGATGAGAGGGCAAAAAATGGGTTTTATAGACCCAGGAGATCTGTTATCTCCTTAGGACTATCAGTATTTTTTCTTATATATAAGAATAAAAACATTTAACTTTTTAATGTTCACATACAGCACATCTCTGTCAAATCAGTCCATAAAGGGATATCTTGTTTAGAGAGGTTAAAGTATTTGAATGATACAATCAAAATAGTGCACAGCTGTTACCTGCTCCTTTCTTTCCCCCAACTATGTAATCCAGTTTGGAATGATGAGTGGAGTTTGGTCCTCAAAGACCTTGGTAAGTAAGGAAATGAGCTTTCATGCCAGGTGCCCAAGCTCTTTGGAGCCATTCCTGTATTCTTTCCATGTGTGCTGTTTTTGCATTAATGCTGAAAAGGAAATGATAGGTTGAGTTAGATATTTAAATGACTGCAAGTTGGAAATAGAGTGCTTTGCTTCCATAAGGAATATGTTGTTATAGTTTAGAAAGGATGAGTTGTCACCAAACTTCCCAAAGGGAGAAGTGATTCTCTTTTGACCAAGAGCCTGATGTAATAGTTTTGCAGCCAAACAAATAAGTAGGCTGTAATATAAACTGCTTCAGTGTGTAATCTGAAATTTCAAAGCAGGTAGATTAATGGAGGAGGAGTGTATGGCAAAGTTCATTTTAAGAAAGGGTTTTGTTTTGTTCAGAAAGATCTTCCCCTTAGGGATACACCGGGCAAATGTGATTTGCTGAAAAGTTCTAAAAACTGGTGATGTGTATGAAATAAACAGCATACAATGCCAGGAAACAAAGTATATGATTTCAGGAGAAGCTTACAACTACATAGAAAATTCATTCATTGCTTGGACACTTATAAACACATCAAATTCAGAGATTGTTCTGTAATGTTACAATTAGATAAAAAATTTTTTTACAGAAGTTACGTTACATGTCCTTTGAAATGTGTCTTAGAATCGATGGACTACTGTGTAAGCATTATATAAGAAACAATCAGGTCTAAAGACCAAAACATGCCTAGGAATTCAAAGGGGCAAGGGGGCATATACTGACTACAGTATATCTTTGAAATTGCCAAATCTTCATTAATTTGACTTTTAGAAAATTTCTCTTTTAACTCTAGAAAACTGAAGTAACTTAGGCTGGAATAAAAACTTATTTTTTTGATGTGGGGTTAAATACATTCTGGTAAAATTATATATTTTCAAAAATAACCAAGTTTTTCCAAGAATTTGATTGTAAAATGAAGTCCAAATACAAAGAGGTATTAAATTGATATGATTGGTTCTTGGTTTGTTGTCCTTTTGAATTTTTACTTTGTACATGCCAATCTGACTGACTTTTTGTTTGGTGTATGTATACAATAGTAGATACAAGTGGCTTGAGTTGATGCTTTTATTTAACAAAATTACTATCTAAACAGTATAGTAGAACATTGATATATCGAAATTGTTTGCTGTTGCTTATGGTTTTCACACAGTCTCTACATCACATCTATACAGAAAGTAAGTTGTATATTCCCACACTTTAAAGCTATACCATAGAAGTCTTGGTGTTGGATTTTTTTTTTGTTATATATGCATTGTTTTTAAAAGGAAATTATTTTTAAATGTATATTTGCAATTTTCCCAAAGTGAAATGCTTTGGATATGATAATATCTGATTCACTGGAAATGTTATTTTTGGAAGCTGGGTTATTTTCAGACAATGCAAATTTCCTGTATTTCCTGTAGTTTACTTGGAGAAGAGGATGTAGTGAGCTAAGAGGTCACAACTTAAGTTTCACAATATAAGTTTGCTAAACATGAAAGGTGCTGAGATATACTTAGTGTTCTTTTAAGCTAACTTCATATTCAATTTCAATGAATTCCTTAAGTGATTTCATTAGGCATGATAAAAAATCAGTCCTTTTTTTACCCTTGTAAAGTTACAAGTCATAGTGCATGTCCCTTTTTTTAGTCTTTCCTTTCAGTTTACATCGGTATGCCCTATTTGAGCCTTTTTTAAAAAAAATCAAGTTTTTAAGGCTTATTTAAAACTATTAATAGTTACAAAAATTAAAGTTTTCTGCTCTCTTAAGGGTCCATTTGGAGGAGTGTATTCAGTACTTGGAATGCTCTAATGTTTTCTGTCTTAAACGAGTCTTCACAAAATGTTCACACTCTAGTTGATACATACGTTAACTTACGATGTTTAAAAAAAATACACCATAAAAATCTTTAGAAATTTTTACGAAGAAAAGTGAAAGAAAAACTAACAAGTATCTAAACTAGGTGTTTTGCCATATATTTTTTCTCTTTTTAATTTAGTGGGTAATTTGGTCAAAAAATAGGAACACCGTTGCGTTTGAAACAAAAATTCTGGTGTAGACAGCATTAAAGGAACAAAACGTGGGGATACAACATTTTATTGTTTATTTTTGAAACTGTGAATTGTACGTTTGTACTCTGCCTTAATTCTACCATGTTCTCCCTGCTGTTGGGCATTTTGAAAGACTTTCTGAGTTGATTAGATTCCGCTGGATATTGGATCCGGGTAGGTAGACCGTTGTGCTCTTGAGATGCAGAGAAGTAAAGCTGGTCGCTAGTGGGCGCTGTGGGTCCGTGGAAGTCATTGATGTGGTTGCTGGAGCTCGTCAAAGCTTTTCTTTGGACAAGCACTTAACTGGGAAAGTAATGAATTCTTGCCACCTCTGCATTTGGGTCTTTAGACACTGAATAAGACGCACATTGACTTTTACATCACACCCGGATATATGTACCCGTCACCCCCTAGATTCCCGGTCACCTTGGGAAGCGTGAGTGTCTCCAGGAGGCCAATTAATAAGAAAGTCCCCGCGGGCGTGTACGTGCCGACGACGTTTGCAGGGAAGGCTTGGGAGGTGCTGCTTTTCCAGGAAGTGAGGAGCGGAAGAGACGCCCGGGAAGAAAGTGTGGAGAGAGTGGAGGGCAAAGACATTCACGCCCTAATTATCAGCTGCAGATTCCGGCACCGCGTCCCCTGGAGTCGTTTTGCATTTCCCTATTGACTTAAATCGGCCCCGAGTTGATTCTTTGGTTCCCAAATTAAGTGAGAAACCTTCGCTAAGAGGCTTCGTGAGAAACAGCGAAGGGAGCCGGGCCTCGATGGGAGCTGTACGGGGACTGTACGGTGTGTAAGTTAGTCCTATAAAAAGGGAAACATTTCGTTTTGAGACGGAAAACCCAAAAGGAAACCCACTGCTTGGACGCTGCACAAGTCTGGATTATCTGTTGAAGTTAGGACACTTGCTGGGCAACGAAGGCGCTCCGAGAGCGGAGACACGGGCGGGCGGGTGGGCGCGGGGACAGGTGGCCCGTCGTGGTCGCGCACTCCACACTTGGCCGTCCCTATTTCAACGTCTCCACAACGTCCGGAGGCCTCCCGCCGCCGCACCGGGGGCCCTGTGCACACGCGGGGTCGCTTCTCCCTCCCCGTCCGCGACTCAGCTGCGCGGCGCTCCGAGCCGGGGGCGGGGCTCACCTGTCAGCCTGAGCCCCGCCTCACAGCGCCCAGGGCCGGGCGGGGGTCGAAAGACGGACGGGCCAGCTGCCCAACCAGCGCGCGGCTGCCGCGCAGTGGGCCAATGGGCTTCGCATTTCGGGGCGGGGCCCCGCGCTTATAGCGCTCTGACAGCGCGCTGGCCGCGCGGACTCTTCTCGGCGGGGACGGCGGCGCCTGCCGGAACGGAGAGCTGCGCGCAGAGTCGGTCCCGGCGCCCTCCCCGCACACAAAGGCCCGCGCGCGTCCGGCGCCCGCGGCGGGGACCGAGCTCCCTCTTGCTTTCTCCGTAAGTCGGGAGCCGCGAGGACTGAGGAGGCTCCTGCGCGCCCGGAGGCGCCCTTCTCCGCTCCGCGTTCCGGGACATGGAACCGCGCCGACGCGGCGCCCGCGCTCTCGGGCCGCTGCCCGCGCCACTGGATCTATAGTCGGAGGCGGCCCCGCTCGGGACGCAGCGCCCGCCGCCCCGCGCCGAGTCGTCTCTCCGCTTCGGGCCTTTGTGTCCCGGCCCCGCTCCCTCCCTGCCGCCCCGCGCCCGCCCGCCCGCCGCGGCTGGCCCGGCACCCTGGAGCCGCACGGGAGCCGGCCGTCCGAGCTGCGTACGGCGCGGCGCCCCGGAGCCCCGAGTCCGCCGCGCCGCCGTGCCCCGCGCATGCAATCCCGCGCCGCACCCTGAGGGCCCGAGAGGGCGAGCGCACCTGGCCTCCGCGATCGCTGGAGCTACTCGGCGCGCCCCGAAGCTGTCTGCGGGCGCCTGCAGCCTTACCCCCTGGTCTGCCCCGGAGGATTGCGGCTCCCGGCCCGCCTCCTGTCTCTCCGCGGCCCGGAGTGCGCGGGGCTGGGAGTGGCTTAGCCATGGCCGTGAGGAGGGACTCCGTGTGGAAGTACTGCTGGGGAGTTTTGATGGTTTTATGCAGAACTGCGATTTCCAGATCGATAGTTTTAGAGCCTATCTATTGGAATTCCTCGAACTCCAAGTAAGTGGCGTCCGCGGTATCTCTAGGTCCTCGCCCCGGGGTCCGCCGTGCCGTCTTGGCGGGAGGAGGGGTCGGCCCGCGGAACCTTGGAGCCTGTTTCTGGAATCTCGGTCCCCTGTCCCCCTCCCTTGCCACATTTCACTAGGAGGAGACTCCTCGCTCTATTTTCCAGCCCGCGCGTCGGCTCGAAGGGGCGGTTTCCCCGCCTTTCCTCCCCCAAGCGCTGTCCCGCGCTAAAAGCCCCTGGCGGCTCGGGTGTCACGTCCGGGAAGGTGTCTGATGGCGATACCTGACCCTCTCTTGTTTTCGAGGACGGAGGACAAGGCCACAAGCAGGGCTGGCCAGCGCGCAGGGACGGGCGGGCTCTGGAGAGAGGTGGAGATGCTGCGCTCGCGAGGACCGTAGGCGGAGCAGTCCCGGGCCCCGCGGGCCGGCGGCCGGGCGACGGGTGTGGCGGGACTGGGGCAGTGGAGCGCACCCTCGCACAGGGAAGCCGCGGGTCGCTGCGCCGCCCGCAGCACCGCGGACCCGGCGCGCCTCGTCTCCGTGCGGCTAACCCGAGGGTGCGCGGGAGCTCTCCTGCTTCGCAGAACTCGGGCAGCGAGCCCTCTCCTCCTCGCCCGGGGACGGGCCTTAGGCTTCTCCGGAAGGGCCCTCTGCACATCGGCTTCTCCCTTCGTTTATAAACCAAAGGCCCCCGAACTCTGTGCAGTCTCTATCGCCGACCTTATTTTTACGATACCTTGTGCAAAAGCTTAGGGCCCTGCCCAGCCGACGCTGCTCCTGAAGTCTTTGCCCCTGGGGACCCTGGGTAGGAATGGGATCCTTTGGAGCAGACTTGCTTTTATCCAGCAGTACGGGTGGGAGAGCCAGGCCTTGTGAAGAGTAACTTTCATCTGGGCTACCGCAGAGCCCTCAGAATTCAGAAAATGCAATCCATCCTAAATATATATGGCCGTGATTCGTAGTCATGTGGGCATTCAGTATTGCATATCATCTCATTTCGAATCACAGCCAAACAATATTTTAAAGAATCATGGAATTTCATTCTTGGAAAACGTGGGGGGAAGTGTGGAGTTATTAGCTTCTGGGGTAAACGTTTGAGACCAGAAGCAGTATCAGTGGCCTAATGGAGTTGATCAAGTTGGGCATGGATTTAGGAGTAAAGAGATGGGGATCGATTTAGAAATCACATCTTCATTAAAGAATTTTATCCACTCTGAGATGTGGTGCATTTCAGATTCACCAACATGTTAACCAAGAATTTTTTCACTGAAAGAGCAAAATCGTCACAGTTATAAATCGGTTTGAAGAAATTCTTGCATGATGCTAGAAGGCACTTAACGCCCTCTCAAACACGACTCAGATTTAAAAGTTACTTAATGCCGCCTCCTTCCATGTAGCCTGATCTGGTATGGATTATATTTTTGATATAAGATTGTATTTGCTGATAAAGTACTGGCAGTCTCATCTTTACGCCGACACCGAATCTTTAGGCACCAGGTGATGCCGGAAGGCGCCAGGCCGGGACCTGCGCGCCGGAGCGGGCCGAGCCGAAAGGCCGCCGGCCGGCCGGGAAGGGGGAGCCGCGGCCGGCCGCTGCGCGCGCGGCGCCTACAGAGGTCACTCTTCCATGCGGAATGCGCGCGGCGCCCGCTCCCCTCCCCCAGGCGGCCTGCTCCGCTCTGCTCCTCACTTTCACTGATCCGCGCTCTTTGCGAGCTGATTTTTTCTTTTGAGGATTTAATATTTATATTTAAATCTAGTTGAAAAGAATTCTCCCATTAAGCGTTCAGCTCAGTATATGTATCTTTGCATTATTATTAACTATTAGTTTGTGTGTACGCGGCAGAGGATTAGAAATACCAACTTGGGGAGAAAAAAGGTAGAACAATAATTATTTTAACCTGAGGCTTGGGCATTAACATCTTCTTTTTGTAATGTGTCGGGGAGGGGGCGGTGGTGGGAGAGGTGACTGCTATTTACTCACATCCTGATGATTAAAATTAGTCTGCTTTTCCAAGCGGTGGCCAGATTTAGAGACCTGCTAGGGCCCTGCATTTCCCAGAAGCCTGCCTCCCTGCACTGCTACCCTTGCTGTTGGTGTGATTGCTCCTGTCCTCAACAGTAGAATTTCTTTTAAAATTCTCATGATAATGGTTTGCCTGGGGGATTGGATAATATGTTCCTGGAAAAAAGATCTGCAAAAAACACATACAGCTGAATGCTAGCTTGAGAGATCAGAAAGATTTCTTCTTGAAGGAATGATACGAAAGAGCCTTTTCTAAGTTTGAGAATGAATAAAAAAAACCGCTGGTGCCAAGGGGTTGCTTTACTTGGGGAAGTTGCGTATTTATTTCCAGGGAAAAGTTTCAGTCAGTAAATATGACTTGGCAGAAAGGTAATCAAATGCATTGAAGTTTCATGTCGGTTCCTATGAACTGTGGAACAATTCATTTGTGATGAAGCAGCCATCAGTAATTAGATTTGTTTCATTCGGAGGTCAGCTTTTTTAGCAGGTGGTCGACATAGGGAGCATGCAGCAGCTGTTTGGATACGGGGTCCAGAAAGTCCTTTGTGAATTCAGCGTCTCCATAACTACTTTAATCACATTGTCCGCTGCTCCCATCCAGGAGAGTGTATGTTATAATCTAAAGAAGTTCTGTGTACTGAAACATTAGTGGCTGCCCAGTTAGGTTATTCACATTGTATCCATAGGCTCTGGTAGAGTTGGGTTGGTTGTAGCCATTTTGGTTTTTTAGGATTTTTTATTTTTTTAATTCAGCAAAGAACAGCAATGCCTAGCTTCCATTTTTAATTAACATTTCAGTAGAACATTCTTTTTCCAAGTGTGATATTTTTGCCAAAATAAAATGATTGGCTATTTAAAAAAAATACTGATTTTACTTTAGAGTGAACAAATCTGTATAGGTATGGTATTGTGGAATGAATTACACTGAGTTTGTTGAAAATTTTAATCCAGTATTAATTTCTTAGGTCTAGGGTTGCTATTTCATCTGCATCACTTACCAGTTAGTTAACAAAGCATTTTGTTTTTCCCGTGTATTTTTTCCCTACATAATACAGAATTCCTGATATTGATTGACTTTTGATACAAAAGAATGGCTGGATAACATCCAGATAAAGTATAATACATGGGCTTTACCACAGTCAGGCCCTGAGTAAATACGGACCTGTCAGAGATTGATAAAATAAACTACAATGGATAGTGCTGTTTAAACAGTCCATTCAATAACATATATAAGCCAGCCTGCCTTCCATTGTGTCTGAAATTCTTATTTTTGTAGGTAAACAAATGCACATTCAGCACTGATTGAATAGCCCCTTGAACTATGCTCCACAGTTTGCGTTTGGGTTAATCTTGTCGGTTTTAATATAGAGAGAAAAAAGCTCAAAGCACCAGGGGTGGGATTGTTAGTGCTTTCACATCCACATTCCTCACATTTTGTCAGGATGATAAACTGTAGGTAATGGACTGTCGTTGTTCTACAGGACAACTGAGCCAGGCAGAGCACAAAGATGGAGCTAAAGCGATATCTCACAACGTGCTTGGTAGTCTTCTTTTCAGATGAGAATTTATTTGGGAATCTTGTGTCTAGGGACTGCACTTCTTAACCTCAACAATTACAACTTAGAGCCCTAGAAACAGGAGCTGAAGGTTAAGATGATTTGTTAAGCACTTGGTTCCAAATCTTTCACAAAGCATAGCTGTTGACACTTGTCCTTCCGATGCAAAGAAATGCAAATGACTCCAAGGTTTCTAAACGTTCGGACTTTTGAGCTGTAGTATGTGGACAGGTGAATTAGCCATCGTTGGCCGGAGACCAACTAAAAACGTACTAGTTGGAATGTTTTTTCCGTACAGAGTCAACTGAAGAACAATTGGGATATTTATTATCATAAAGCCTCTTCTCTGTAAACTTACTGAAGTGAATCCTTTGGTGGATCGGTGAGATAATTATCTTCAGACAGACGTTGCAGCTGGAGCAGCTGAGTCCTTGCTATCTTGTCTTCCGTTGCACATCTTTCAGGTAGCTCCCAGGAGCTTCAGTGTCACACCTAACTTCAAGCGACACGTTTCAGAGCATGTTCACCTAGTGGGAAACTATTTGAGATCCCAGCATGACTGCGGCGGTGCGTCATAGGAATGGGAGTGGCGGGGAAGAGGAAATACAGATGGTAGACCCTAATAAATTTTTTTTTTTTTTACGAAATATACTTCTTTTAAGATTTCATGAAAACATTACTCTTAAAATATTTATCTGTAAATTAGAGAAAAAAGAAGTGCTCTTCTAAGAAAAATGATGAAAATGGTCCTCATATCTGCCTCGTGTCTGCCTGCCTTTGCTGCTGACATAAAGAACCTGTTTTTCAGGTCACTTATTATACATCTACATAGATTTGCGTATGAGCTCACCCTTTGTGTAGCAGAGTGGAGCCTTAAAGAAGAGTGTTCAACTGTTTAAAATATTTTGATTAAAATATGCAGAACCCATAGAACTATAAGCTTCTAGTCAGGAATTAGCTCTTTCAGGGAAGAGACCCCCCCTTTTAAGGGGGGAATTAGAATGGGGCTGGGGGAGGAATATAAGAACAGCAAAGAAGGAAGGATAGCAAATGGGACATGTTCCGAACAGCTTGGAAAAACTCCTGTGGCTTCATTGTCTCTGTAAAGCCAAAGAATACAAAGACATAAGCAATTCAGCCCTTCTCCCATGATGGAAGATGTAAACCGTTGACATGCCTCCCCTGTTTAACTTGTTTAATTCTCATTTTAAATTCAGCACTATACTAGCCGTGTGAACTCTGAAGGTTTCTTTAGTAATCCATTTTGTAGTTCCGAATCAAAAACAAAGTGAAAGGGTCTGACACAATTTGCTTTTATTTTTAGGCAAATCAACCCTGGTCATAGTTAATAAGGGGATTACAACCCAGACTAGGTCTTTACAGATGTGATGTACACCAAGGGCAGAGTATAAAGAAACTGATCCCTTTTGATTGAAGTATGGTAAAAAGGCATAGAGAAACCAGCAGCAGTAATCTGATTGTATGGCAATAAAACCACCATTTTCTGTCTTTCAGATAAAAATAATGTGGTAAATCCATGCAGTTCATAAGATGTAAAGGCAGATAAAGGGTGAAGCCATGGCAACATATAGATTAGCTTGATGTTAGAAATGACACGTCTCTGAAAGGGCACAGAGACGAGGGCCCTTGCTCCAGGCTGTTGGGTATTATGTGAGAACCACGCAGACTTGGAAACTAGGATTAGAAAGTATGAAAGCTCTACTTGTGGTCTGGGATGGCTAAGGCAGTAAAGAAAGGCTGCTCAGTTCTTGCTCATTGGTGGTGGATAATATGGCAAAGGTAGGTTTCATTGACTGCCTTTTTTATAGATTGAGATGGGGGCTGATTAAAACTTCAGATCACTGCAGTTGTTAGGGCCTGGGAGATTTTCCTTTTTAACTCCTGGCCTTACAGCGGCAGCCGTTCTGTAGGATTAACTGCACTTCGCGGTCGTTGCCTTAATCTATTTGGGCTTCAGCAGGGCCATGCTGGGAAGGAACAGAGACCGGAGGGGGATAGGTAGGGCTGGGGTTATCTGAAAAGAAAACAGAGACTTTTTGATTTCAGCCATCTTTTCAGACCCAGCTCCATCTCCCACTGCATGGGAGAAGCGAAGGTAAACAGGACACATTGTCCCTCTGCCTCAGCCACAGAGCTGTTCTGTGAGTTTTGTCTTTCCCAACCTGGAAAAAAAAAGATTTAATAAAATTAAAAAGGGGGAGGAATTTAGTTTTAATTCAAATTAGTAGTAATGCAATATGCCAAAACCAATGGCTCTATTTGGATGTAATTTTACTCCTAAATGTGAGTCTTAACCTTTGAGTTGAATGGAATAGGCTCCCTTAGTGTAAATTATAGGATTATAAAAATGTTAGTGCTGCCGAACCTTGAAGTCAAAAACAAAACCAAAAACTCTCCATGCTGTTGAATCTTATTGCTCTCGGTTCTGAACAACCTTGTAAATAAGCTGGACTTTTGTTTTTGCCTTCCACACTTTCCATTTCAGTCATTAAACAAAATAAGCCATTGAAATCATGATTGGGTTACATGCAGAGTGACATCCACAATTGGGTCAAGTCAGGAAAAAAAAATTGCTTTATTGCCTCCTATTTGGCATTGCAGAAAAGTCTCAGCACTTCTTTGAGAGAGTATAAACTCTTAAGACATTGAAAGTACTGAAAACTGCAAACACCCTAAATGTCTTTCTTGATGGAGTGGATCTTGGGTGTGTTTTGCAAAGGGGAATTTAGAGTTGTTGTTTTGTTTTGTTTTGTTTTTAACAGCAACATAGGGTCTTTTTAGACTTCTGTGTTCTCTGAATGTCAGACGAAGATTGCCATTAAATCCTCAATATTCAATTTTAGACCCATTTTGTTGATTTTATTCCTAATTCTCAGCTGACTTAACCACATGTTTCAGGCTATTGCGTTGTTGCTTGTTTTGCTCATTACTGTGAGAATTGCTATAGGCCTTCCTATGTAGCATTCATATACTAAAAACACTTAAAAGTTATTGCACACAGACTTGGCATACCCAGGGTCTGCTGCTTTACCTTCCTTTCTAACTTCATTCAGCAATTTATATCAATAGATCCATTTCATTCGTCTAGCTTCATCAAAGAGAAGGGACACCCCCTAATTTACAAGCTGGTCACATCCAAGCACCTTGCATTCTGCGTTTGACAATGATTGTTAATGGCCCATTCAACTAAAGTATTTGCTTGTTAACAGGGAACAGAGCATGATAAATGTCCAGCAAGCTTGCGGCCTCCTTCAGCTTTTCAAATGCAGACTGGTGCATATTTATGGCAGGCAAATGACAAAAGAAGAAGCTGAATTGCCCTGGCCTCCAGCTTTCTATTAAGAACAGGGTTAAAGTGATTAAAGAAATCATTCAAGAAAGCCCTGCCATTTGTTTACTAACCCTCATCCAACTAGTAGCTCTGCATTCTACCTGCATGAAGATATTTCAGAAGTGTTGGTGATAAGGATGGTGGATCTAGCAAACTAGTCATGAAAAGAGTAGGTAACCAATTACGAAATGTTTCCCATTCAGTTCACACTGAATGCCAGGTGAACCTATTTCTGTTTTTCCAGCAGAGAATCAGCAGTGGCTCCAAACTATTAAAATATTTTCCTTTTCATGTATAAATTCAAATATGTAATTCTAGTCCAAAGCATTTTGTGGCTGGAAGTGCATACTTGCTGATTTCAAATAAGAAAACATAGTAGGGAAAGCTCTGTTAAAGAAAAACAAGTTGGTTCTGCCCATAGTAATTCTCTAAACAAAATAGGAAGAAAAAATTGGCAGTAGCGAAGTATTAATAGTTTGCTCTTTTCATTCTCTAAAGCATGAATAGGTAAACGTTCAAACTGCTCAGTGGTGGGCATACATTCAGAGCGCTGTGAATGAACCACTGGTGCTCTGGCCATGCCTTGAAAACATTGTTTTCTTCAATAATGTAGATGCTTCGTGTTTTCTGTACTTAGCGATTAAACAATCCAGTTTACTTTCTTCATTCAAATTCGGTTGCATCCAGTTTTAATTACAGTATTTATATCGATCTTCCAATACTTGCTAGCTAAGTCCCCATCACCACTGAGGCAAAAATCTGTGTTCCTCATGTATACCACTCCTGCATTACCCCAGAGTAATTATTAAATATGAGTGCTGCACAGACTTTGGAAACCAGTAGGGTGGATGCATTTGGTTGGAAGGAAGGGAGTGATTATGGGTAGTTCTGAGGCTTTAGCTTGTTTGGTGTGTGTGTGTGGGGGGGTCACTCCCTGCTGTCTGACCACTCTGCTGCTGTCCCCAGTCTACTCTCCCTGCAGGGCACCCAACTTCTATTATATGCCAATAATAGAAGTTCTGGCCTTCAAAGCCAGAAATGTCTTTCACATGATCTCTTCCAGCCTCTCACGTTATAGCTGATGAACCTGAGGCCCAGTGTGGTCATGCTGTCTGAAAACATGCTTCAGAATTTCAGCCCTTGCTCTTTCTACCACTTAAGCTGGTAGCTACTGCCCCTAAAACATTGCCCTGAATCAGAATTCCCTAATGAGTAAGTGGGCAGGGCAAACCATGTTCACGGCCAGCGTAGAATATATCTAACTGAAGAAGTTAGAGATTGTCATTTTTCACTTAAGTATCAGAACTCTATTTTGGGTACATTTGAGATAAAAACAGAGGCCTTGAATCCCCTCCACCCCCTTCCATGGGAAAACTAACCATTGATTATAATGGACTGTCCAGTAAAGTTCATGATTTCTCCTGTAATCCCACAGCACTTTGTGGTTGTATATGGCGCACATAGAATGATATACACTGTGCTCCGTGACTCACGCAGATCTTCACCACCCTCCTATGCTGGAAGTTAAGGAGAGACATTGCCTCGCTTCGTCAGTCTCTGCTCACTAGCCGCCAGCACTGTGTCTGGTAATCATTAATCGAATGGACAGACAGCCCAGATTTGCATTTCTGGCTGCTTACATTGTCCTGACCTACCATCCACCTGCTTCTAGAGATGGATGAGACGTGGGGAGGCCGAGACTGCTACTAGAGACCTGTGGCACTCAAAGTTAGGGCACCAGCATCACCTGGAGGGCTTGTGAAAACCCCATCCCCAGAGTTCCTGATTCCTGAGGTCCAGACTGGGGCTCGGAAATTGACATTTCTAACAAGTTCCCATGTGAAGCTGGTGCTATTGCTCCAGGCCACACTTAGAGAACTGTTGCTGTAAAAACAGTTCAACATTAGATCATGATACCTTTAAAAGCTGATTGGGTATCTCTGAAGAAATGTGTGGTCCTCACCTTGCAGCTCCTGTCCCCATTCCTGCTTTTTGGGGGCTTCAGGGATCTAAACCATTGATGGTACAGAACACGTTGATGTATTCAACAAGCATTTATTAACTGTTGGACCTATTACTGGGCTCTGAGAATACAAAGCAGAATGACCTCTACCCTCAGATGTAAATCCTGAGGCCAGCAGGGAGAAGCCCAGGTGGAGGCAAGTGCATGGCCTGTCTGGTGCCCTGGCCTGATGCACAGCAGGGGCACAAGAGGAAGGGGACGGTGGTGTTCATCCTGGGGGAGGTCAGAAGGCAGCCCAGGGTGGGGGGGAGAAGCTTGAGTCTTGAAAGACTTCAGGCATCTCTAAGCAAAGTCGAGTAGATTGCTGAAATAGAAAAAAAATAGTAAGCAAGTCGAAGTACTAATATTTCAGCTAAGGGTAGCCTGTGTCTCTAAAGTGTCCACCTAAGATTTCATCCGTCTGGCCATAGCTCAGAGACAGATCCCACGTGGCACAAATAGACCCTGTGAGACAGCTAACCCATTGATTTCAGCTACCTTTTTAATGTGAGAATTATCAGTACCTACTGCTTTTCAAAATGAGTGTGATAATGGATAGGTTAGGCAACTCAATTTACAGAGACAGTTGGGCAAGTACCATTTTAGCTTAGTTAAGAGCACGCACTTGGAATTGAGCTGTGTGAGCCCAATCCCAGTTTAGCCATTTATTAGCTATGTAACTTTGGGAGCAGTTTCGTCAATGTCTCTCAGTTGTCTTATGTCAAAAATAGGGACAATAATACAATAGTGCTGGATAAAAGAGTGACAAAATTGTTGTCAGCATTAAACATATTTAAACAGCTAAGCTCTGTGCTTGGCAAAAATGAATCAATAAATGTCAGTTATTATTAGTAAAAATTAGTTGAATATCTGTGCATGGCTGTGGTTCAGTTTGCCTTCCACAAAGAAAAAATGAAAACATTCTGTTAATAAAGACTGTAACACCTTTTAAACTCTCTGATGTTGTGGTTTGTTTACCTGCCCAGCTTCTACTCATTCTTTCAAACTTCCTGCTATATGAAGTACCTTTTTATTTCCTTTCTGCTACCAAATTAGATGCTCTCTCATCTGCTTTCTACCCTTGGTCCTTTCTTGTAACATTTGTAACTCTGGACGTTCTCATTGAGTTATGCAGCTATGGCCTGAGAGTACGGTCTTTGCCTGAATCCATTTTGTATATTCTACTAAAGGGTATAGTAAGATATTAGATTGTTATTGAGTACATGAATTCAGCCTGTAGAGGTGGGCAATGTAGCATTTTTTGCATTGATATTACATGATATTTCTCATTTAGAAAACTTACTTGCCTTGTGGACATTGTTTATTTTGTATAACAGCAGCTGTATATAGCGCATACTATGTGCCAGCTGCTGCTCTAACTGCTTGACAAATACTTGTTAAACCTTCATAGTAACTATGTAAGGGAAAAACTTTTATTATCCTCATGACACCAATGGAGAAACTCGAGGCCACACTGGTTAATTAACTTGGCCAAACTCTTATGTAGCTAGTAAGTAGATTTGAACCCAGGTACCCTGGTGCCAGGATCTCTCTTCTTAATTCTCCGTCTCTCCTTGTTATGCGGTTGCATGGAGCAATTAGATATCATGTAACCAAATTAAGGGTGCATTTGCTCAAGGCAGTACGCACAAGGTGGATGAAAAGTTTGGGGTATAATTCTTCCATTGTCCATTTGGATTTATAGTCAATTTCTTATGATGGACGTGCAGTTTTAAATGGATTCTTTGAATCTTTCATATAACAAGGTTATATCCAATGGAAACAGAATAATGATCAGCCCATTAAAAGAATGACTAGACAGTTATTATAGTATATAATATTAATGCATTTATTGAGTTTTATTCCTTTGACTATGAACATTTTCGTTTTAAAAATTTAAAGAGTTGATTGTTTCTAGCAGGGAGAAAAAGAGGTCAGATTTTCAAGAAGAGATACATTTGGTTAGATGCTGAGTGTGTGTCAAGCTAAGGAGATAGTATGACATCTTTTTTAGAGTCTAGTCACAATTAAATGCCATTTTATTTTGGATTTTGGGATCTGTGCCAGCTTCCAGCTTGTCAGAGCTGAGAAGACTCAAATCAAGTCCAGGCCTATTTCTACAGCAAACTGGGATTCTGGCTTCTTGCCTGTGGATTCATTCAGTACAGCCCATCTGGCTTTTGATGTTCTGCAAGTTTGGAGCAGTTTGTTTAAGGAAGCCAGGCGGTGAATATCGGTGGGCCTGGGGTTCTCTGGACTCCAGAGGGCTGCCTCTTGGTTTGCATTTTCACCGTGCTAATCATCTGCTTACCTGCAGACCAAGTGGCCCCGGGCCAGAAGTCTCTAACAACTGAGTCTTCATTCCTTTCAGAACTCAGGGGCCCAGCACATCTTCTTACCTCCTCCCTGTCCGGTTCACTTCCTGTTTAGATCTCAGTAGCTGCTTGTTTGAATCACTTGTAGTATTTAATGTCTGGAGTGTTTTTGGGTTCTGGTCAAGGCAACTCCAGGCTGCATGTGGTGGTGATGTAGAGCAGGAAGTAAATACATTGTCCACAAAGGTACAGTGAAGCACAGGTCACATCTTTGTAAGGTACACGGTTTTGGGGTGATCTGTATGAAAGTCAGTAATTCGATCTGGTTTTGCTCTATTTTGATGTTAGCAGTACAGACCTGGCTGTTTGTAGCCTGCTCTGTTTCTCTTCTTTCTCTTCTTCCCCTTCTCCATGGGCCATGGCCAAACCCTGAGACATGCAGGAAAATATCTCCTGTCACACGCCCACAACAGACCTGTCCCTCACCCCTCCTGGAGCCCAGGAAGGAGCAAGTGTCCAGGAGGCAGCTGTTCAGTTGCTTGTAAAGCAGCTGCACACAACCTTATAAACTGCGTTGCTGGGCGGATTATGCTTGACTGGCAAGGAGAAGTTCTTATAACAAGAGAGAACTAAGAGACTTTTATCTCATCTCATCTTATGCCTTACTTGTTAATTTCTTATTCTTTAATTACACGAACACCCATGGAGCATGCAGTCTAGGCAGGGCACTTGGGGGGAGTTGGGGTCCAGAGAAAAACAAGACAAGCTCAATCCTGGAGGAGTGAGAATGGCAGCCCCTTGTTGGGCACACTTTCAGTGCTGTTTTCCCCACCAAAAGGGAGAGTTTCCATTTTAATAAAACGTGAGTGAATCACTTTTCTATATAGGCAAAACTCTTTGGAGTTAGAAAAACAATGTGCTGGTAGGAATGAAAGGGATGAGGAGGGTTGATAAAAAAGATACACACACCCTTACTGTAGATTGTAATATTGCTTTGCCCTATACTATATCTTAATTCCCTTTCTTCAAGTGTTTTAGTGCCAAGCCATTCCCTGTATGATTTACATATGCCTTTCATCCCTGTGACTGTCCCCACTCAGGTAAATGAGCAAATGGGCCTGACCTCTTACATCTAAAACAGCAGAGAACCAGCTGGAGATGCCCTTTGAATTTCTTTCTCCGTGAAAGTCATTTTTCTTTCTGGTGCCTCACCTATAAATAAAAAGAGTCCCACCTTCCTTTATAGACTCTTGCTAAAAGCATGGTTTGGAACAAGACTGTACAGGCGCAAACAAATTACAGTTGGGAAAGAAGCCTGCAATGTCTCTTGTCTCTGAGGGTTATGAAATCCCTGTTTCAATAATGGAGCCGGCCTGGTAGAGCCAGCAGAACAGAGTTTGGCATTTGTGAGATCCCTCCCCTTCACACTTTCCCACTGTACATCACAGCGTCTCGGCCTTACTCTTTAAATCCCCAAATTTTGCCATATCTAGCTGCACAATTCATGGGATGATTTTGTTGTTGTTTTTGGAAAGTTGTGATAATGGTGGTGGCGGGGGGTGTTAAATCACTTGCATAAAGAAAGACATAATTTTTTTTGGTTTGAGGTAGGTGGTTGATTTTTGTCTTTAATTAGTCTCTGTTAACTCGTGAAAAAAGACAACAATAGTATCTGTACATCACACACTTAAAGTCTGACTTTATAGGTGATTAACATGTAAGTAGAAGATGTATTTTTCAACCTCAGCCTGTTATAGTTATGCCCTTCTGTGAATTTAGACGTTTTTATGATAGTGAAAATCATGGCACAGATTTTTAAAGATGAAATAAATACCTGTGTTAGTTTCTGGAAAAAATGTTTAAGCTATGAGAAAATTATCTTTGAGCATTTTAAAATAAAATTTGCTTTAGCCACCCATGTTCTAAGCACTATATCACAAATAAAAAACAAGATTAACATCTAAAGGAGTCAGTTTTCATTCAATTGTGCAGCACTGTAGGCTGTGAAATTTAATATTATTTTGACTCATTTGGTAATTGTAGAATGACAGAGGAAAATGGATTAAGTTTAAATAAAAGTATATACAACAGCACACAAACAGATTCTCAAATGCAAGTTGAGATCATTGGGCCAGGGACTGGGCCCTCTAGCTCTGTCGTTACACATTGGAATTTGATAAATAAAGCTTTCCTTTAGACTATAGTTTAATTACTTTTTTCCAAATGTAGGCATAGATGAGAGGCACAAATAAGCCTAGCCTTGAAGAGTTGCTAAACTGGTTTGTGTGCCTGTGGGCTCTCCATGCATTTGAATTTCTGTGCTTCTCATCTTTCCTTTTCTTGAAAAGAGTTTGCTTGTCATTGGTGTGAAGTTTGAAATGCACCCTCACACAC
Organism: Lepilemur ruficaudatus; assembly: GCA_963574885.1. NCBI lineage: Eukaryota > Metazoa > Chordata > Mammalia > Primates > Lepilemuridae > Lepilemur > Lepilemur ruficaudatus. The sequence goes on along the minus strand of CAUYRT010105651.1, from coordinate 20,033 downwards.
ACACACACACACACACACACACACACACACTCACACACTCTTCGCTTATAACACTATAATAGTTCCAACTTGTATAGCCTGCTTTTAGGCCCCTTTTCTTTTCCTTGAATAAATCAGGTTCATGTTGCAGATGATATTTGTTTTAGGAAAGTGTGAAAGAAGGGGCACCTGTGAAAACAGGCAATTGTTCCAACACACATACACATTCAAATTAAAGCAGAAAGTGTCAATTAAAGCCTCCAATTACTACCTTATTTCTTGGAGATTTAAAACCACTGAAAAGATAGTGGTGCACTCGCTGGAAATTTTAAGGTAATTACTTGTTACTCTAGGCAGTAGTATCTGGTAACCTAATTCTGTATAACCCTGACAGCCTCTCTCTACACCCCGCTCTTTCTCTGGTTTCAGAATGTCTGTGTAGAAACTTGTTCTGATGTTAAAGTGCAAAAGGGGGCAGTAAAGTGCTATCCACAAAAAGGGAAAACATTTTGCCCAAGTATTTCTTGTTATTGCCTGTGTCTTTCTTAGGCCCTGCTTTTATTTATTCATTTTATAACAAAACTCTTCTGTTTGGGGCATTTAAAGAGTATCTTAACTAAGCTGTAGCAACAATCTGGCATTAAATGGAAATAAAGCAAGACTGGATATCCTACTCATTTATGAAATGGGCCATCAAACTCACGTGGCTGTGATGTGAAGTCATTCTTTGGGCGTATTTGTATTCCCAAGTGCACAGGGCACTTTGGAAAAAAAAACCTTCATCTTTGGTGTTAATGCTGTTCTGGCTCCAGGTGGACATGGAGACCCCGCAGTGCATGGCAGGGGCTGAGGGACTCTGGGGCTTGGGCTGTCTAGAGCAGCAAGCTGTCCTTTGTCAAGAGGTGACTGGCAACACCGACCAACTACAGCAAAACTCTAGAACGCTCATCCTCACTCAGATTTCAGACTAACCAATGTATGCACTGACTTTTCTTCTTCACTCTAGCCTTTGACATTTAATTAAAATAAAAATTAAAGAATTTTATGGAAGAAGTGCGTGTTTTCCAAAACGGGTAAACTCAAAGTGTACTTAACACAGAACACTGGCTTGGGAATAAACCTATTATGTGAATTTTGGTTTGCTAACTGCTAAGCCGAGCCTTTTTCTAAAGCTGAGATTCAGAATCTTTGAAATGTTTGTGCATTTTAATGATTAAGAGTAAATTCTGTGTATTCCATATTTTGCACTTGTTTGAATAAACAAGGTATATGTTACTACAAGTTTGTAGACTCAGGAATTGATATATTAAATAGGCCACATTTTAGACTGTGATAATTTTATTTATTTCCTTTCTAAGGAATTACATCAGAAAGTTGAAAAGTTCTACAGGCATTAAATATTTTAAATGATTATTTTTAAAATCAGTTCTGAAAGATAGCACCTTTTTTTAAACTACACATTAAAAAATGTTTTAATCTAATCACAAAACATCGACTGTTTATTGCAGAGAATTTTGAAAAACACAGAAAGGTAAAAATCACTCTGAGTCTACCATCTAATAGCCCAAGATAGTCCCAGGTACAAGCTCTGTGTGTGACGGTCTACATTTGTCTCTGTGAAATTAGCAAAATAAATGGATAACGTACCATATATTTTATGTATATACTTTCAACTGAAATTAGCCATCTCTTTCTAGTGATTGTATACTCTAATATAATTTCAGAATGAAAGAGAAAGTAAAATTAATTCCTTGTGGAAAAGTAATGCATTCGCCCATGAGTCTTAACTTTGCTGGGCAACTTTCTTCAGAGACAGAAGAACTGTATGTGTAGGTCTCCTGTCCCCCACCCCATGGCATTTGCACACATACCAGCATGTGTGGCAGGGTTTGCCTCGTCTCGTTACCTGAGTATCATGGCCCTGTTACTCAGGTGCATGATACTTGCCGTAATTATGGAGAAATATTAAATATTTTATTTAAACAGATCTGTATGTGTATAATACTAGAGAGAAGTGGCTCTGGATCTGATCTGATGATTTTTAAGTAGGAGCTTTCCTATAGCATTTCGAAGAAGCACCGTAATCGTGCCTGTCTGGAGAGGGGGTTTACCTGGCCCAGCTATTTCTTTGGACACAGAAACTGGTAGTTCCTATCTACGTCGTTTGTTCTGATCTCTTCATTCTGCGTCAGCGTACTCTTTTTGCATGCGATTACTAACATACTAACTTCCCTTGTTTGTGTGGTAACTTTGGCATGCTCTTCAGTCGTTCACCTCCAGGGATCTGTTGCTTCCCTCGGGAGAGCCACCAGGCCATCTCTTTTTCAGGTACATTTTCACAGGCTGCAGTCACCCCACATGGCCACTCAGTGATTTGGGTATTCTTGGTAATCCTATGTGCTTTGGCCACCCTAGAAGAAACATGTATGATGTCATCAGACTTTGGTGCTTGTGGTGTGGTCATGGGAGGAAAGAGAAATGGGGAAGACAGGGTGGTGGGCGGCAGGGATTGCAATTCTAGGTCCACTCCTAAGATACCCCTAAGCATCTCTCCTACTGGCTTTCCACGGATCCTCCAGTTACATTGGGGCAAAGTGCAGAACGCAATCTGGCAAGCACTGCCTGCATCTGACTTCTCAGGCACTTGTGAGACCTAATAATGCCATACCGGTCAGCAGAAAAAGTCCAGACATGACATGCCGACATGCAGTGATCTGGTCTGTGAATGAAAATCACGTGTAGTGACCTCTGAACTCCAAGTGGCTGGTTTATATTTTAATGCATCATGGCAGTATCTTAAGCATGTGTTCACAGTGTGGATTAAAACTTTCTGCTGTCTTTGTTAACTGTGACTATGTTCTAGTCTATTAACATTAAAGAATATTATGTTGCATAATGACTGGGGGAAAAAAGTTTCTACAATTATGGCTATGAAGTTGAAACATCTAATTTAAGTTATTACAGATCCATTTAGATTACTAAATACTAATGTCTAGTTGAGATGATTAGATTTGCCACAAGTAGTATATTGCATGTAGAAGTATTTGAGTCCACTTTGGTGAATAGCTTTTAAAAACTTGGGTTAAGTTCAATCGGTAATCCAAGGGTAAAAATAGATTCCAATATGAAATCATTTCACTTCAGGCATGTTAACTTTGGAAACCCTACTTGAGGGTTTCCAATTTTTTCCACATTATGTTATCTCTGTATCTGATTCACAGTCAGGACATCTATTGTCTTGCTTGGGAATGATTCACTGGGAAAAACCACAGGAGTTCCCATTTCTGCTCAGTATTCCCCACTCTTGGAACATCTCCCCTTGGCTCCCGGGGAAGCTCTCCAGTGAAAATGCGTAGAGCCTCAGCGCCATTGCCCAAAAAGCAGTCCCGAGCCTGAAGGTTCTCCTGATGGGGAGGAAGATGCAGCTTTCCCCTCAGAGGAAGACAGTAAAGTGCTCTGGCTTTGAGCAGCCCGGCTCCGAGAGGAACTGGCCTAGCTCTGTTCTCTCTCCCATCTAGGACATGAATCTCTATTGATTGTCTTTGTTTTTTATTTTGGATTAAAAAATCTCCAGACTTTATTAAATGACACCTCTCTAACTACTTTTTTGGGCAAGGTTTAACAAGAACAACCTCCCCTACGTGTTATGGGTTGTAACTATGGAGGTTTCCTTTTGCCGTTTTATGGTAACAAGATGAAAGTTATCTCAACACACAAAAAGAAATGTGTATTTGGCATCCACGATAGATAATCAGTTTAGTAATTCGATAGTCAGTTTAGTAATTTAAAATTAGGCCGGGCGAGGTGGCTCACGTCTGGAATCCTAGCACTCTGTGAGGCCAAGGCGAGAGGATCGCTCAGGAGGTCAGGAGTTCGAAACCAGCCTGAGCAAGAGCAAGACCCCCATCTCTATTAAAAATAGAAAGAAATTAATTGGCCAACTACAAATTTATAGAAAAAATTAGCTGGGCATGGTGGCGCATGCTTGTAGTCCCAGCTACTTGGGAGGCTGAGGCAGGAGGATCGCTTGAGCCCAGGAGTTTGAGGTTGCTGTGAGCTAGGCTGATGCCACGGTACTTACTCACTCTAGCCTGGGCAACAGAGTGAGTCCAAAAAAATAAATAAATAAAATTAGCTGGTTGTCATCACCATAATTCTTTTTTTTTTTTTTTTTTTAGCATTTTCAAAGTCAGCATAGGATAAGTGTATTATTGAGTATTACAGAATATTCAGGGCCTAGATGTGCTGTGTAGTCTGAGTTATTAATGTCTGTAAGCAATCTCAAAGTAATGAAATTCGAATGTAAACTCCTTGCCTTCAATTATAGAACTCTACCTTTACTGATTTGATTATAACATATAGGACTCATTGTTTTCCATTTAAAAATGGCAGTATTAGGAAACTCACCCCCTTTGCTTTCATGTACATTTTGCTATTTGCATACTTGTCTGGAGTCTATCTGTAACATTACAGTAAAAACAGAAGTCCTGTGTAGTTGGTCTGTTTCTTCCTCACCTTTTGGCTCTTGGCTTCTGGGGCAAGGCGTGCACACGCCCACGAACGGTGGTGCCAGGTGACTATGGCAGAAGAGGCCTCTCTGCGTTAGGCGCAACTTAATGTGTGCTCGGCGTGGAGCTAGACTCCCGGTGCCTTTCCATGTGACGCTCCCAGCCTGCACGTGTGTTGGCTTTCTCTTGATTTTCTCTAACTTCATGGCTTATCTATGAAAAGCTTGATTTAGGAAAAAAATGTGTCTCACCAAACCAGATTTATAATTTAATCTGCTGCAGTGAGAACTGAAAAAAGTGTTCAGCAAAAGGGGCTTTTCCTGTCATATGTTGCTGGGCACCAGGGTATCTCCACCTGTTTATCGTGTTGGGTTGGGGAGTGGTTCCTAAAGGAAGAAAATGTGATGGAAGGTGCTGTGGACGGTGCTTAGCAAAGAGTAAGTGCTCAAAAGCAGCGGCGTTTCCGGTATTAGCGGTTCTGGAAGTAGATGATTGCCTTGCATTTTAAACAGAGAGGGATTGTACAAGACTGCTGATACTTACGAATTTTTCCAAGAAAAGGAGTCAGAAACTCCATCTGCACTTCTCCGCGTTCTCCAGAAACACCGCCTCGCGTGGGATGACGTCTCGTGGAAATCCCGTCCCTCTTACTCGGCCTGCCCCTGCCCCAACTCGCAGTGGTTCTGTCTTCAGAATTCCTGTCACGCCTGTGATCTGCAAATAGTCTGTGGCACTTAATCTGTGTAAATGTTAGCTTCCATTTGTTCATTCATGTTTTTTCAACTAATACATTATTTATTGAGCGCCTACCATCTGTCAGCCCCTTGGGCGTTTAGTATTGAATCAGACACACACAGGACCTGCCTGCCCTCAGGGAGCTAGATTATAAATTCCTGATGATCACTGATCGTCCACTTTTCTGTTACTCAGAGCACCTGGCACAAAATAGGTCACTTTGGTTCTTCTCACCGTATGTACTCCTGTTTGCTGCTGCCGTGTTGCTTTAGAAGGCGTGAGGGCTCTCGGGAGACAGAGGGCCTTCTGCGGTCTGCTGCAGTCGGCCTGCAGACTCTCCTGTGTGGCCCGCGGGCAGGAGTCTGTGGTGGGCTCTCCGCTCAACGGCACTCTGTCCACTGAGAAACCATGATCTCGTCAGTTAAAGTCACCGGTGTGCTAACTGTTCATATATATATATATATATATATATATATACACTTAAAAAAATAAACCTCTGAAGTATTGGGCCCTTTTGTATTTAATTAAAGAAGCAATAATTGTTTTTAATGAGCTCTTGAAACAATTGCTTTTTAAGAGCAATGGATCATATTCTTGCCTCGCTTTTTGCCACAATGTATTCTGAAAGTGGAATTGACACTTTTTGGAAGCATTAGGAATAATGAGTTTTGTCAGGATTCACTTTTAGCAGCATATCAAATCTGCTTACTGATGCTCGAGACTCCCTTCCTGCCCTGTCATTTCGATGGGCTGCCCGTGGGTTGCCATCCTCCCCCGGCTCTGACCAGTATAGATTTTTAACAAAGTGAGATTGCATACACTGAATGACAACTTTACATCAAGGAAGGCCTGGCTAGTTTGTGAAATGAGTTTAAAAGTCTCATTCAATTACATTTGTGATTTGTGTCTTATGGAAACATGGTCTAAAACGCAGAGATCCCTGAAGCCACACTGGCCCATGTCCTGTGTTCTTGGCCTCATGGCACCAGCTGGTGCTGTAACTGAGATTCCGTGAGTGGTGGGAGAGTCATGAGGAGTGGCTTGCATTGCAAGAGAGGAAACCTCCTGTGGGTCTTTAGTTCAACAGGGAAAAAACAAAACCTAGTGAAGGAAACAGGATCTTGGGAGCATTTTGAATGAAGAAAGAGCTTAATGAGGCAAACTTTGGACGTAGGGTGTGCTGTGGGGGAGTTCTAAGCTATGCAGACAAGGGCAGCTTGGCTTGGGAGGGGTGTGATGCGTTTTCTTAAAAGAACTAAATGAATGGATAAAGAAACAGGGACATCTGCCTTGGTGAGGATCCTGAGATCTGAGGCCTGGGAAGCCCCCAGGGCTTGTTCTTTAGGAAAACTTCTGCTGACAGTAGCTGACACCTCTGTGGTGTTGCACTGTGTCCGCTACAAAAGGAACAGATTTAGGATAGAAAATGTTTGGAGTGGGATGGAAGACCCCGGGCAGGAATTGGCCCCTGGTTTTTGTATACCTTGAAGAATTCCTTAAAAGGTCAAGAAATAAGACATAAAAAAGGGAAGTATCAGGAATATGAGCAATTTAATGGTCACGAAATGTAGTTGGCACCTACTGCCAGGCATCTTGCCACTGGTTTTTAACCACAGCAACACATCAGAATCACTGTGGGGGGATGCGGAGGTGGAGAAATTAACCTCATCCACAAACATTCTGGGTCAGTCTATTCCTGGAGAAACTGAGTTGTGTTTTAGCCACAAAGAAGATGAAATTGTCTAGAGAGAATACACTGGCATTCAGGAGGGGGAGTGAATACCTTGGGGAAGCCGTTCCTTCCCTTGGAGTTGAATTTTAGAAGTATCACTCCAGAAAACTGTAGAAATGGGCAAAAAGGTCACAGAGAGGCTCTCACTAAGCAATGTGATCTACATTTGTCAAAAATTCTAGGCAATTCTTCAGTAGTGCACACATGGTTGTTTTAAATTTATCTTTGTTATAAAAAAATTCATTTTAAGTTCTGCTTCACAGAAGGATTTTATGTTAAATTATTCTCGTTCACTTTTTTTTTTTGAATGAATGTCATATGCCTTTGTTAAAGAAGCTCAGTTTAAAAAAAAAAAAGGACCACCCTCTCAATTTGGGGTTGTACAATAACACATTGCCAAGAAAGAGAAACAAGCCACCGTGTACAACATGCATTTTTCCTGCCATAAAGAGTATTGGTTTTTAAATGAATCTGTAATATTATTTGTTATGGGTAGTGCTGTTTCATAACCACCCTCACGCACGTTTCAGAAAATGAATGCCACTCATGAGCATAAATCGTAAGCCATTACCTCGGGATGGATTTGAAATTGGGGGTACCCCTGAGCCTCACTTCTTCTCCGGTAGTGAATTATGACCCTCTAGTAACCATGGCTGGTGCATCTCTGGTCAAAGAAAGGGTTGGAATGGGAGGCACCAGAGGCAATGCTTTGTTCTCAGGCTTTAATATTTTAATGAGCCTGCAGGCTTGGCTGCTTTCGAGCGAGCTGGGATTTCTAAGTGTGTTGTTAGTGTTAGCACTTGTAGAAGGATGTTCATTAGGAAGCTCTTGTTTCATTTTTTCAGAGAAACTCCCCATTAAGAAAGATCTTTCAGCAGCATGGCCAGCAGGACAGAGAAGGAGGAGGAGGGAAGCTTTTTAGCTGTGATCACTAAGGGGATATTGTATCAGTAGTCTCAGTTCTAAAGATTTGCTTCTAAGAATTAATTGGAGCAAATACATCTCAAGGGAAGGAAAAGAGAAGACTTGTAGAGCAAGGACAGTGGTTGTTGTCCTTGCAAGTAGAGGACTCTTCATTTTGCAGCTGAATCAATACTACAACTAATTATTTCTGGTTATCTTTTATGGGTTTGTAAGACATTTCTTTTGTTCGGTGTAATAAAAACCCCATTGTTTGATCAGTGACTGACTAATTATGATAAGTAATTTGAAACATTCTTGATGAAACTTGTCTGTTAATTAGCATCAACAGCAAATGGAAACTAACAGGACAACAAAGTATTAGTGGATTCTCTGTTCCCTGGAATCGATGAGATCTTTCTGTGGCATGCCCAATAAACTAAAGCTGCCAATGGTTAAAAAATAACAAACATGTGGGAAGCTCTGACTCACCCTGGAGGAAAAGTTGTTGTAAAGTTACACAAAGGAGTACTGAAATATTACAGGTGAAGGGGTGGTGAAGAAATGTCAGCAGGTTGCCTGATCCTGTGGTTTAGAGTAACAAAGATGCTTTCTTTCTTTTTTCCCTTTAAAGCTTAATTCCAAAATGTATTCATCCTGTGTTGGTCTGAACTAAGAGGCTTTTGATAAATAATAGTGTGGATCTGAAAAATTTTAGTTTTGAGATTATTGGCATTGTCTGGCTATATTGTAACTATGATACCGTTAACTTTTATCAACTCAATGGCTTTTTTTTTTATGCTTTTAGATTTCTACCTGGACAAGGCCTGGTACTATACCCACAGATAGGAGACAAATTGGATATTATTTGCCCCAAAGTGGACTCTAAAACTGTTGGCCAGTATGAATATTATAAAGTTTATATGGTTGATAAAGACCAAGCAGACAGATGCACTATTAAGAAGGAAAATACCCCTCTTCTCAACTGTGCCAGACCAGACCAAGATGTAAAATTCACTATCAAGTTTCAAGAATTCAGCCCTAACCTCTGGGGTCTAGAATTTCAGAAGAACAAAGATTATTACATTATATGTAAGTATAATTCTATTCATTTATTTTATAGAAATTAGGATAAGCTAAATAGGTTTGTATCAATTTTTGTTTCCTTAAAATTATTGTGACAAATAACTTGGTGAGAATCTTCGCTGAACAATTGTCCACTGCTTTTCAAAGCAACTCTAATTGAATTTGGGACCCTGTGCTAGCAGTATTCATTAAAGATAAATACCCAAAAAGAAAAGAAAAACTCCTAGAATTCTTATAGCATTAAAGTAAATGTATTATATGAATATATTCAGCATCTCTACTGACAAAACCATTTTTAAGGACCGTTGGTGAGATTTTGATAGGTAAATCTTGTGCAATGCCTTTTCTCTTCATCCGTTCATCCATTCTTTCACTCATTCATTTAGTACTTACTCTGCGTCAGAGACTGTGCTTAGGTGCTAGGGACTCAACAGGGAGCAAGGTGGTATAATAAATAGTACACTTCCCTCATGAAGTTATTGTTCCAGAGAAGATGGAGCTCATAAACTGGAAGGATGGGCCTTACAGGCAAAGCACAGTGGTTACCTTAAACCAGGTTTAGAAAAATAAGACAAAACTTGGTTTGCTCAATGAGTTACGCTTGCTTTTCCCCTATATATATGTAAAAAATAATTTGACACATTGTTTCAGGAATGGATTATAGGTATCCTTTGGGTCATATCTCAAGGAGCTCCTGAGGCTGTGAAGTCCACTGAGGAGCACACCTTGAGCACCTGCCTACTATGTGCAAATCACCTGTGGGCACAAGGCCGGGGTCATTCCCAGGGCCCCAAGTTTTGTCAGAGTAAGGTCTGGGTGACTCAGACAGCTGTTCATATCATTCAAGCAATGAAATATTTTTTCTTAGTTTCTTTGCATTAAAGTAATACTCACAACCAGGTTGAATTCTCCATTCCTGCTTCGCCTAGACTTCAGTTCCTTAGGGAACTGCTGTCTGTGGTTGGGCTCTCCCACCTCTTGGTGATTGGATTGAAACTCTGGCTTCTCAGCCTCTGAGCTGCACTTTAAAGCACAGTATTTGCTGAATACTTATCAAACACTCAATAATATGTATCTTTTATGACTTTAATAATTAAAACAAAGGTGATCATAGACACCTAATTATCTCGGTGTCTGTTGCTGTGAACCTGAAATGCCACAGAGCCTGAAAACCTACTTTTAAAGCCAACTTGCTACTTAGAGTAGCTTACCAAGAATAAGTAGCAAAGAAAAAGAGAAGATGGTAAATTATATACTTAAAGGAATGATTATCAAAAAATGAAAATAAAAGCATGCTGAGATGAAAAAAGGTAGATGGGGCGGTGAAATGTACAGAATAATAGGGAAGCCTTTGAAAACATAAAATCTTTACTAAGTAAAATACATGGAAACTTTAAGGTTTTGGAAGCCTAACGGTATTCCTTTTTTAAAAGACTTTTAAAGTAAGATTTTTTCAGTGGATGCGGATGTTTAGTGTGACATTTGTAGGGACCTGAAACTGATCAGATGAATTGGTTAAGAAGGGTAATGCCCCTGGGTAGGGTGGGAGAAAGAAGGTGGGTGTGCTGGGAGAGTGGACACACTAGAGATTAGATGTTCCTGTGGTGGCAAATGCATGTCCCCAAAACAATGGCTGCAACCCAAGTGCATGGATAAGCCAAAAGTCCCAGGTTCTGTCCCCTTACTTTAGTTTATGACTTCATAAAGATTGCTTTGCAAATTCTAAGTTCCCACTGAGTGCAAGCGGGATTTCAGTAAACATCAAGGGTTTAACCTTTAAAGTAATATGTAACAAATATAAATAAATAAATGGTTTACCAACATCTCTTTGCTTAAAGCAGTGAGCATTTAATAATGACTTTTTATTGCTACAAGAGAACATTTATATTTACAAACACAGTTTAATTTATATTTATAATTTTAATTGACACAATAATGGCATCTTATTCTTTTTTTGAAAATTCTTCATACCACATTAACAGGTTCATTGAAGTTAGCTGAACTACTCTGACCTCCGGAACTCTCCTTAGAGCTATGATTTACAGGGCAAAAGCATGTGGTAGCCTGGGATAAAAGAATCTTTCTTAAAATCGAGTTGAGGATTTCAAGTTTGAAACAATGAGGGCTATTTGAATGTTGCTGGTTGAGAGTGTGTCCCAGGACTGGGTAAAGGACCCAAAGCTCAGAAGTTTGCCGGAAGTCCAGGGAGACTTTCAGCAGAGAGTTGAAAGACTTCGCCACATCATAGGCATAGGAAGGCATTTGAGATACTTGGAAAAATGCAGAAGACAATTTCTCACTCACCCTGCAGCAAAGATCATTGATATAGAGGTTTCCCTTGAAAGGAAATGGGAAATACAAAGAACAAATTTTAAAATAGTTTTAAAAGTTAATATTGGCTTTGCATTGCTTCTTCAAGAATTTCAAGGTGCCAAAACAATTAAGGGATTTTTAAAAAGTCACTGTTTTCCATATCAAACAAATACACACACACAGAGTCATGCTCTATTACTGTCTTTTTTGAGAAGAAGGAAAATGTTTGAAGGTAGTAATTTTTATATCAGTACATTCATAAAATAGTGTTAGGTAGCATGATGGAAAGTACTCAGATTTACAAGGGTATTTTTAACACTTGAAATCATTGAATCACTTTGCTACAGTAAATAATATTGGTATTTGAGTTGCTGCATTACATACTCCATGTGATTAACTCCAAAGCTTAGTGTCTAGTTAGTAAGCACCTTCACAGCTGGCAGTGTTATTAATATCATCATTATTGTGTGCTGGTTTCTTTCCTATAGGAAGGAAAAATAGAGATTTGATACTTTGGAATAGTGATTGATTTGCCCTGGTGGGGAGCAGTCCAAATGGACTGGTTTGGTGTAGGGTAGCACCCTAAAGGAACAGCATTTCGGAAGAATTAGGCCAGGAGTCTCCAGTCCTAGGTTCTGGTCCTGCTGCCTGAGCTCAATGAGAAAGTTACTTTATTTCTTTGCTTTAGTTTGCTTCTCTAGAAAATACTTTTAGTATTGTTGTTCTGGCAAGTGATGGAGGTCTTCTCCAGTCCCAAGCCACTTTGTGGTTGAACATACAAAGCCAACATAGGATCACTCATTAGAGCGTTTCTTCTCCGATTGAAATGGACGGGATCTGCTGTAAATTCTTTAAAAGAATTTCATTTGATTTGTCATGTTACTTGATTTAAAATGTAATCATCACAGTTTTGAGTTTTAAATGTAAATATTAATTTTTAGTTGGAACTGTATTTTTAAACTTACTTAGTATCCACTAAATTCCCTTAGGAAATGATCTGGCAAAGTAATATGCACCCTCATTTATTTTTCTCATAGAGGATTATTTGCTTTTGACCTGGGGCAAAATGCTACACAAATGGTCTCCATTTACCACAGTTCAACTTACCATTTTTGGCTTTTTGATGGGTTTATCAGGGTATCAAATGCATTTTCAATGTAATGATATTTTCAACTTAGCATGAGTTTATTGGGACATAGTCCCATCTAAGTTGAGGAGCATCTGTATATGGGTTTTCTTCTTGTTTGGAATTGACTTTTTCAAGTGACCTATTTTTGTAATTAGCCTTGAACCTAATTTGCATAATAAAATCTCCTGATCCAAGGATGGGAATATTATGACTATTTGACCAGAAGAGCACCCTGTTCTTTCTTATGTTCAGATCCTTAATTGTCTTGAAAACATAGTCAGTATTTTAAATAACCTATGTATTTTTTATTAGGTCTTAAAATTTTTTAAATGTTCACGAAATAAGTGTCTGTTCTGATATTGCCCATTTTCAAGGGACCTCTGTATTAGACATAGTTAACATTCCTGTGTTCCTAGCCTTTATCCCCACAAAGTTTCCTTTGAGGCACTTTCTGTGCTTGGTTTACAATTCCTTTTTAGAGGTGACATCCCAGAGCTGAGTGAATCAGCAAGTTTGAGGTGTTGGCCCTTTGCAACAGCTGTCCTTGTGAAGGTTCTGTGGGTAGGTAATCCAACCTTACTATAAAACCTTGCAAAATGTTAATACCTACAAAGAGATTTTCATCACACTACCAAAATTACGTGAGTCAGAGATGGATGAAAAATGAATGCCATTGTGTTAACACATTTTAAGTGAACAGTAGCCATGGCAGAGCTGTTAGACAAAGGAAGCTGTATTAGCGAAGCACCTCCCAATTTAAATTGTGTGGCTTTTGCATTATTTTGCTGCAAATTCATAGCTAAGGCATGATCTTGTGGCATAGTCTACAAGTCATCATTTCCAAAGACTGTTTCATTGAAGATTGTTCTGTAATATATAGCCTGTGGTGGTGGCACAGTGGTCCCTAGAGTCGTCCCTCACTGTCCATGCCTTGGCAAAGTCGTCCTTGAGCAACACTGAATGAGTCTGGAGGAGTTATCATTTCTTAGGCCCTCCTCACTCGTTTAGTTGTCTAAAGCATTTTTTTTTAAATAAGAGCATATAAAATTGGAATGCTCCATAAACAGCTTTGCTATTTTCTTTAGACATATACTCCACTTCTAAGCAAAATCACAAAATATAGTAAAATGCTTGCACAAATATAATGATACAATATTCTTAAAGAATCAAAACAAAACTGTATCAGATTCTACTCCTTATTTTTGTTAAGCATATATATGGGTTTTTTTCCCTGTTTTTGATTTACTTATTTCTGTAAAGTAGGTTTGGCTAGTGGGACTGAAATATGCTGAATGTTCCGTAATCTCTTTACCTAGCAAAATAGTTATGGGAGCTTTCAAATGTCCTTTAACATACAGATCTCTTTTAGAGTACATAAGAATATGTAGGCTCTATGAAGTGATTATGTGCTTTATTTGATGAATTATTTATGTATGATAAATGTAGCAAAAGCCACATTTCCGTCATTAAATGTCATCCCACAGTTTAGTGATATAGCAACATCAGCCTGTCACTTAGGTGCTCTGACTGAGGGGTAAGGATTTATGTTTGATACCTTGCACATAATTTCTGAGTTCAAGCATTTAAACACATTTTTATTTTTAACTTACAACTGTCATCTTTGTGAATGTTCATCAGAATCTTGCTTAGAGACTACATTTGGGTGCTTGGAGGATAAGTATGCAGCCCCTTAGAGAAACAGACTGACATAGTAGTGGAGAGTCAGGTTTGACAGACATGGGCTCTTGAGTACCTTTGACAAGTAACTTAACCATCTCTGCTTCAGTCTTTTCATCTGTAAAATGGGAATGATGATAGTACCCGCTTCCCAGGGTTGATGGAAGTTTAAATGGGGTAAGATATGTAAAGTTCTTGGCACCAAATCAGTGCAACTGAAGCTTAACTTTGGAGCAGAGGAGGAGGAGTGAGGCATGAGACTGGAAGCAAACCTGGGCTTTGCTGGGAGCTAGAGAGGACCTGGGGAAGATGGGCTTAAAAAGCTTCACTGGTTAGAAGTCCATGCATAAGATGAAACTCCAGAGAGTTTACAAGTTTCAGTAATGCTGCATAACTTAATTATAAGATCTTCCCCCTTTGTCTTCTTTGAATGTTATAAAAGTTCTTTTGTCCTTGGGCTTCCTTTACCAAGAAGCATGCATTTATGTATCTTTTTGTTCCTGGAATTGCCCAAGCTTGTTAGCAGATCCTTTGTAAGACCCAAAAGAGACAGACAGGGGAGGAGTCTTCAGATACATATAATCATTTTTCCCAATTTCCATTTCACCAGCCTTGCCAGGATTTTTTCTCAGTTCCTTATTGCACAAAGAAAATACTGTATTTTTATTGATAATTTTAGCAGCATCCTAATGTAGTATAAATAATCTTCCAGAAAAGAAAATGTGTCAGTGTTGCTTTATCACTGAGAAAAGCTGGGGAAGTAGATCAGTCCATTAGTCTGATAATTAGAAATGTTGTTTCTCTTATTTCCTAACATAAAGTCCTTTTCTGACTGTATTGGAGGCTGTTCTAGTGTATAACATTAAGGCTCCTTGTTAAATTTAGTAAGAATAAAGCTAAGTTCTTTACATATAAGGAGCAAAGTCTTACATATAAGGAGCAAAGTCTCTTAGCTTCTGCTTAATTTGAGATTGTGCTGAGAAATTTCTGGGTCTCTGGTTTAATGGAGTTGTGACCCTTGGGATATTTGTCCCTGATGGCTCAGAGTGTGTAATAGGATAAGGATATTGTGGACAGAGACTCTCTGTTCCCATTAAATGGTGTCACTTAGACAGTTGTGACAGCTTATCTCATTTAAAGCTAGACAGAGATGGCCCTGTGAGTACCACTCCTTATTCCCAAAACAGCCAATGGAAGAACAGGATGACTCTGATTCTCAGAGCAATGAGAAATTATTGAAGGAGGGGGAAAGACTAAAAATTAGATATACAAAATAGGTGTTTGAGCAGATAAAAAATGAAAATTACTTAGAAACAAAGAATTACTTAGGAAGTGGTCAGAATAAAACTGCCTTTATTATTTTGCAGTATATATCTTACTATCTCTAGCACCTTTATTTATGACTTTTTAAAGGTTCACTGAGATTTACAAATAATTGAACAATACTGGGTCATAAAAGAAGACAAGTTTCTTTCCTGATAGCCTTTAAATATTCATCAAGAAGATAAAAATTTAAAGCAAAATAAAACACTTAAGAAAGTAGTCAAGAGGCACCGAAAGATATAAGAAATATTACTTTGAGAAACTTTGTTTATACAGTTCTTAAGAGTCACACATTTATTCCTAAAGTTTCAAAATCTCAGGCTGGGTGTCTGATCACTTAGGGAAGTGTTGTGGCCTTCACAGACTCTTACTTCACTTTGGAATCTCAAAATACAGGTGATAGAGCAATTTTTATCACTGTGAGAACACTTGAAATTTAGACAGTATGAGTAGCTTAGTACAGTTCACATGGCCATGAAATGTCAGAAACAGAACGAAATCTAGGGTGTCAGATGCTTAGACCAGTGTTGTTAGTGTATGACCATGCCTCCTGGGTCACCAAACATTTAAGTGCAACCATAGCAATAGTTAAGATAGTATACCTACATATGTAGTAATACATATAGTACAGAGAGTATACATACACACAGATTACATGTGTAGCAATAGTGAAGATAGTGTATCTATATACATAGCGCAGATATAGAGATGGTCTAAGAGAGCATACATACACACATATTGCATACATAGCAATAGCAGGGAAGCCCATGAACTATAGATGATGAACTCTCTGCTGTGTCAAACATGTTGGTACTGATGCCTTGTTATGTATTGTGAAACATATAACTAACTTGCAATCATATGCCTCCAAAGTTGAACTAAGAAAATTCTCCAGGGTAGTAGGGAGGGAGGAAGGGCTACTGGGAAAAGGTGGTTATAATAGCAATTAGCTAAAACTTCTGACTTTACTTTTTCTTTTTAGCTCTACTATTAATCAATTCCATTGCTTCAATAAGTCTGTGCTATTTTGTGTTTTTATAATATTAGTAAGTACTTTGAGCTGCTCAGTAGAAAGTTGATAAATAGTAAAGTTACTAAAAATAAAAAATTCTCAAACATACAAATAGAGGCAATAAGAGGCTTCAAATGTCCTTGGCCAAGTACAAGTGCTACATTTTTTTGGATGGAAGGATGGACAGACAGGTGGACGGATGGGCGGGTGGATAGTCAAAACCCTGGGCAGGACCGTAATTGATCCCATTCCAGAGGAGCAGCGCTGTGTGTTGCTGAAAGACATTTCTGCTTTGCAAATGGCTTTTTGCATTAGTGAAGTGGCCCGGTTCTGTTGTTCCTGATGTTAGACAGGAGATGAAGGTATTCTTTTATTGAAGCAAACATGTGGAAAATTGCTCTGGATTCTTAGAGTATAGAACGTGTCCCCTGAACAGAATAAGGTTCATGGGTAGGGCAAATTTAGATAGGGGCACTTTCTTGGGGTTACTGCTGGTCTCTAAGTGGTCAAAGCAAATAACATCATGTCCATCTAAACTATTATAGCGTGAGTGGCACATTTTCTCATTTGCAGTGTTAGATTCTAAACTGTCAGCAGACATTAACTCAGTCACTGGTGAAGTCCTACCACCTAGAGATGAACTCGGCCTCAGATGGATGTTTTCCACTTCAGTGCTACTCGTCTTCCAATTACTGGGTCATTAATATCATTGCATGCGATTAGTGACAGCAGAATGAGCGCGAGGCTTGTAGGATGTGCACCCTCCCCACCACGAACTTTCTGCTCTGACCCTCTCCTAGCTAGACATTTCCATATCTCTGCAAGGATATTTTAATGATTAAGACTGTTAAAAAAGCTCAAGAGCAGGCAATGGATGATGTGCTGAAAATAATTCACTCAAACACATGCTTCTTTAAGGTTCAGAATATTTTTATTAGATATTATCGCTATCTCACCTGGGAACTTTCATTTTTAAAAATCTTAAGTGCTTAAGTAAAGCTAATAGAGACAATAGGGAATTATGTTTTATCTTTAGAACTCTTACATTATTCTTTTCTTTAAAAAAAAAATGCAAGCTTAGTCATTACTATTGAAGTGTTCATCTGGCCACCTATTTTTAAAACACAATTCCTCTTTCTTAGTAGGTTTTGGCCCCTATTAAGCTTGACTTTTCTATGTAAAGTTATTTATTCTTTTGCCATGGACTATCATGTTCTCACTGTATTAACTTTGAATCACTGTGGTAGTAAGAAATACTCCCTTAAATTATACGAGATGAAAAGCTTTTATTTTTTTTTATGGAATCATGCTGGATTTTTTGTACCTGATGAGAGATTCTTCCTGCATAAATCATCATAACTTTTAGCAATAAAATTTTAGACTTAGAAAGAGATGTTTTCGCTCAACAGAATTCATTAAAAATCAAGACACCAAGGTGTTGCAAACAATATTTTGAGGGAAATAAAGTATTATAAACCCCTCTATAAATAATCTCATGTGCCTAAAACATGTCTCCAGCAAAAAAAAGGGGTTTCTAGTTTATTGCCATACTGTTTTATCTTCCTTAGAAAAGTGCCGGTGTGCTGGATTGAGCCTGGAGAGATTTCTTTTCTTGATCCATATATATCCTCTGTGTGCACCCATGCTTGCACACGCATGCACACATGTAGACACGCCTTCACTGCTTTTCTTCCTCTTCCATCTTTTTCACTCTGAGTGTATGTGGCCGGTAACTTTGCAGGTCCGTATTGTCAAAGATATCCATGGTTGTTAGCATCTTCATCGATTGTCACTTATTTGACCTTTGTACAGTTTTTATTGGTTAAAAGTTTCTATGAGTAAGCTGTGATAGAATTCCTTAGGCTCTGGATGTGTTTATTGCTGTATGTTGTGACTGTCCTCTCAATACATTGGTCTTCCCAAGTGTCTAAGCCTCATATGTTCTGACAGGGTCAGTTCTACAAAGTTCCCTTGCATCCTCTCCCTCCCCGAGTAAAAGTGGCTAAGTAATAAATGCCATTAAAATCTTTCAAGTGCACATACAAACAAAAACAGCTTACTGAACTGTTTTCAAAGTTTTATATTTTTTAAATTAAGAAAATAAAATTATACCATTTTATTCAAGAGCATCCATTTGTACTTGAAACCTGGTATCTTTAGTTACATTTTAATGCTAGGAAATAGAAGGGAAAGTCTGAAACTTGTGACTCCATTTTAGAATTCACTATTTCCAAATCCACTCTGTTTAGTGGAGAAACTAATTAATTTTGTTGCATAGAAAAGTCACCGAGGCATAGCCAGTTATTACTTCTTAATGCATGATTTACTGCTTTAAATTTTCACAACACAACCATAGTGGTGTGGTATTAATTCAAGTGATTCTTCGTGTCCTACTAGAACAATGGTTTTGGGGTGAGAAACTCCGCACATCCTGTATCACTGACAGTTTATACAGTGTTCCAGCTGTGGACAGTTCCTCACGTGCAAAACAAGGGTTAATCAAATGTCCCTGAGAACTGTCTCATCGAGTAGAGGGTTTTGTTTTTCTTTTCAACTTTGGTGAATGTATGTTCCTTTTTGAAAATATTTTTCTTTGTGTTTTTCTTTCTTGAAATGAGGTCATATAATGAAGTATACCATAGAACTTTTGCTCTAAGATAAGGCAAATTTGACATTATTGGATGAAATGCTGTGTGATTTGAAGTAATGCTGAGCTTGTTTGGATATTAAGCCAAACAAGAATAATGAGGCCCTTAGAAAGTCGTATATTCCTTTGGTGGAATATTCCTCATTTCTTTCATTGTAAAGTCACATAAAAAGGAAGAAGTTAGAAGACATGAATACGTTTTTCTTTTGGCACATTATAAAGATGCTTCTGCACCAGAAGTTTTTATTAATTAATTTTAAAGAAACAGGATTTAATTTTTGGCATTCAGTGAACATTATCATTTCCATGTTTCGAACTTTTTCCCTTCTAAGTTAGTATCTCAGAGAGTAAGTGTGTAACTCAAGGCATTAAACTACATTAATTTGAGTTCTAGAAATTGAATCCCTGTTTCTGTAGTACATATTTTGAATTTGCATCACATATTTTGAATTTGAATTGATGTCAGGATGTTATAAGTAGATAGATTGTTGCTTCCTGGATTCTATGTTCACATGAAGTAATTATATATATTTTTTTTTTTTGGCCTCCTCATTTTTCAATTTACATACTTTATTTTTTTACTTATTTATTTTTGGATACTCAGATTTATCAGAAAACAGTTATTAGTTTGGTATGTTATGTTTATTTAAAGTCACAGTTTTGCTTTTTGGGTTGTTAATGGATTATGCGATTATGCTTTTTTTAGCTCCTCGGTTTGCTTCTGATCTTCCCAAATCTGTGTTGAGCTGAAGGAGACTGATGTGTAGGAAGGCTGGCCTGAGAAATCACAATGAGCAGGGCCAGCATCTGATGACATGGCAGAATAGAGTATGCTTTCGACAGAGGATTTTTTTTTTTTTTTGAAACAGAGTCTCACTTCTTTTCCCTGGGCTAGAGTGCCGTGGCGTCAGCCTAGCTCACAGCAACCTCAAACTCCTGGGCTCAAGCAATCCTTCTGCCTCAGCCTCCGAGTAGCTGGGACTACAGGCATG
>CAUYRT010105646.1:0-15671 GCA_963574885.1 Lepilemur ruficaudatus | reverse complement strand
CTGTTGCCCAGGCTAGAGTGAGTGCCATGGCGTCAGCCTAGCTCACAGCAACCTCAAAGTATTGGGCTCAAGCAATCCTTCTGCCTCAGCCTCCCGAGTAGCTGGGACTACAGGCATGCACCACCATGCCCGGCTAATTTTTTCTATATATTTTTAGTTGACCAATTAATTTCTTTCTATTTATAGTAGAGACGGGGTCTCGCTCTTGCTTGGGTTGGTTTCGAACTCCTGACCTTGAGCAATCCACCTTCCTCGGCCTCCCAGAGTGCTAGGATTATAGGTGTGAGCCACTGCGCCCGGCCTAAAATATGATCTTTAACTTAGTTTCAATTGGTTCAGAATAGATAGAAAAATAGATTAGGCAGCTATGGTAAAATGTTCAGAAGTGTTTGAATGAGATGTGCTTATTCATTTTACTGTTCTTTCAGTTTTTCTACATATTTGAAATATTCATAATAAAAGTTTGGTGAAAAATTCATCTTTATATCAAGCCAAACAACCAGAGACCTACATACCCAGACAACATTGCTTTGCACTTTTTCAGAATTGATTTTAGATTTTATAAACTGTTGGCTGCATTTATTGCAGGGATATATAAAATGATCTCCTACATCACACAGTGTTCCTTTCATAAGGGCCCCTGGGAGAAATTTCTCATGGGTTGAAGAATCAGGAAACATCTCTTGTCTTTATCGTTTAGACATTTTGATGCTTGTAACCAAATATGTCTTTCATTGCTTTTGTGGTTAAAAAATTTAGAGTCAAATTTACAACCCATCCCCTGAATTTTAAAACTATTGTAATTTGTGCATTTTTGTTGGATGCCTCCTTTTTATTCAGACTAAAATAATTTAAAAACATTTATGTGTGTGTGTGTGTGTCTGAGAGAAGGAAAGAGAGACAGAGAGAAGGGAGTGTGTGGTGTGTGTGCATGCACATGGTTTGAGTCCTATATATTATTTCTCTACTTTACTTTCATACATAAACCATCTAAGACTTATATGTCTACAATGAAGATCTCAAAATGTTTCCATACTATTCAGTTCCTGTGCCCATTAATCCATACATGAAAGACCTTTAATCATTTAAATGAGCACCTACTGTATATACAAGTTTTTTTAGTAGGCTTTTCAGTAATTAGAACTGCTCAGGTATTTTGTTTATAAATAAACAAATGAAGTAAACAAAATAGCTGTTGAAATGAAGCCTGGTGGTACCCAATGTAAAAAAAATTGTGTACCAGTTCAGTAGCCTTATTATGAGATAAAGTGAATCTAATTTTCAGTTAAGTCCATGAATATTGTAAGGAAGAGGGAATTAGCTGAATATTGAGGAGAAAGTTTGGTGGGACTTGGTCATTAACTTTTACAGCGGGAATCAAAAACATCACACACTGAAGAAAATGGTGAAATTGGAAGGAGGGTAATGCCATGGAATATTCTAGAGGTGTTAGGAAAAATGTCTTTCTGAAGAAGAAATGATGAATTTATCTTTCAATTTTCATTTGGATATAATAGAGCCTTAAAATAGAGGCTTCATTCAAGGAACTTAAGGTCTAGGTGGCAGAAATAATTTGGGGAGATACATAAATGCATAATTGTAAACATAAGAATGATGAATTTTTCAAGGATAAGAGCAGGGAATCAAAAGCTGAATCTTGAAACAAGAGTTATAAACCTGAAAGAATATTTTAAAGGAAAACACTGAAGGGACCAAGAGACACAGTCATGGATAAGAGAGAGGAAAGATTTAAGGATAAAGTTATGATAGTCTACATGTTATTGTACTGGTAATTTTCATTTTTATATTTTTCCTGATTTAAAAAAGTGGGATAATATAGTATGCTCTATCGGAGCATTTTTAAAAGAACTGCTAAGGACTAATTGAAATGTAAAATTTAAGCTTGACTCAAATGAATAAAAGAAAGAATAAAGACAATATGATACTTTACCAAAGGTCTTCCAGAATTGGCTCTCTAGAAGCAATTAAAGTCAAACTATTTCTTCTGTTTTCAGTGATAAATACTTGTCAATCAAGCAAAGGAATACTGATGACTTGTTTAAGATAATATGATTAATTTATTTTAGAAAGCAGCTTATATTTAAGGATCAACAGTCTAATCTATTTTTTGTACATAGGCCATAAAAATAAAAATAGTAAAGTAACTAACTGTGATATTTCAGAATTTTTTCTAAGAAGAAATAAATATAATTTGTTAATTTTTTAATTGAGATGCAATGTATGTCTTATTTATTTCATAATAGAGAGATAACATGCTACTTTTCAATTAAGTTTTATACAAATGTGAACACAATACTAATCAGAGGGGGGAAAGAGTATTGAATGCTGCAAGCAAAGACAGTATTAGAAACAGCATTTGATTAGTATAATAAAAGGATTTTTAATGTGAGATATTATCTCCTAGCTGAAGGTGTTAGTCAAGTCGGGTAACTATTCCAAACCTCTATTTCCTCAGTTATAAAACAAAAAGAGCACTATGACATGTATGCTAAGAGTAATATTCATTTAAACAATCTACAAAGATTCATACATGCCTACAGTGTGTTAGGTTCTGTTTTAGGCACTGAATATTGAACACTAAACATTGTTCTCATGAACTGTACATTCTGGTGGGAGAAACAGACAACAAAAATAACAAAATGAACATGCAATTCAATAACAAGTTGATAAGAATGAGAAAAAAATAAAGCATAGACAGGAATAGAGAATGAGGTGTTATTTTGGAAACAGAGTAAGTGAAAATCTACATTTTAAATATATAACGAAACTACAAACTATAGAAGCAAGTATACTGTATTTACTGCCCACTTAAGTCAAATTTAAAAATATGAGGCAAATTTTAATATTTTTTAAAACAAACATTTGAAAATTTCATGTGAAAAAAGTATGTATATAATTATATTTACAGAACCACTTACTTAAAATGCAGTTTAATATGAATAACTTTCTTTTTACTATCTAATGTCAAGCAGTTATTCTGCCTATTTGGGAATTTGACTTCTATTCATTTAGAATAAAGCTAACCAAATATATCCTAGGCAGGCTATTCTCATTTTAAAATATTTAAATTTTTAAAAATGTTAATCTGACAATGACAAAGTTGAATTAGATTATTTTTTAAATGGGGAGATGGGGAATTCTATAGGCAATGTCATTATCTTTGTTAAATTTGGAGTATTGAGAGTTCAAATGGAGAATGAAAGATAATTATCTAGTTTGACAATCACAATATATATTTTAAGTTGGCTATATCTATGGGCATTCATTTTTTTTACAGTTGATGAATATGCCACATGGGTAGATATTTTCCTAAAAGAACTATGTACTGAACAGTTAGTTTACTATTTGATTTTATCAAGACTATATAACAAAGATCTGAAAATATCAGTTCCCATGGTTTTGCTTTAATGGAAATAGACTGAATTCAAGTTATAACCAGAATAATGCTTCTATTAATGATAGTAAAGAAATAGTCTTAGTGAATTAAAAAAAATTCAGAAAGCACATATTTTAATCATTTATATGATGCTATTCAAAAGTATTTCCAAATCTACAGCAATAGGATAGTAGTATTTTATATTGGTATCTTCTAATTTTTTTTTTTTTTTGAGACAGAGTCTCACTCTGCTGCCCGGGCTAGAGTGGTGCTGTGGCGTCAGCCTAGCTCACAGCAACCTCAAACTCCTGGGCTCAAGCAATCCTCCTGCCTCAGCCTTCCGAGTAGCTGGAACTTATAGGTGTGAGCCATGACACCTGGCAGATGTTTGTATTTTTAGTAGAGATGGGGGTCTTTGCTCTTGCCAGGCTGGTCTCAGAACTTTTTGAGTTCCAAGCAATCCTCTTGCCTCAGCCTCCTGGAGTGCTAGGATTAATGGAATCTGGTTAGTCTTACTAATAAAAGTTGAGGTTCTTCCATGATCTGGTTTGAAAATGTTAGCCCCTTCAGAATTTCCTAACCTCATTCTGCAGACTGCTTTAAAACTGTTAGATGTTTGTACTTGGAATCTAGCATCTCAGAATTTCAAATTCTCCATCTAATTTCTTATTACCATGTTGCTTGCTTTCTGAGAAGATAGAGACAGGGAACATGTCACATAAATGAACCAAATCATTATATCCTGTCCTGGTCATCTAAAGTAGATCCTTTGTATTCTAAAACCAAATAGCCCTGACCAATCTTACATGTTTCTTTTCCTTCCCTTTGTCTAATCCAGCTTAACCAATTAAGATGTGGACACAGTAGCCACAAGAGAGGGAAGAGGGAAGGCAAAGAAAACTTTGCCCTTTTTCCTTGGAAGATACTGCCTGTGGAAGGGATCATTGGTATACTTTATTCTAGGTACATATCAGAGTGTTTACTTTCAGGTGGGGGAGGGGACATCATGCATCGCAAACCACATTCCCAATGTTATCTTTTAAATTGACTAATTGAAAATTTGGAATTCTTTTTCTCAATGTTATATAATAGTGGCTGATTGTGCGGGCTATCCTATGTAAGATATAAGGTACCATTTAGTGTGTCTCAGTGTTGTGTCTCAGAACAGTGTGGTGAAGGACCTTTTTATTCGTTGCTTGCTAGTTTTCAATTTTCAGTCTTTTGTTAAAGTCTTAGTCTCAGTTTCTTACATTATTGTGGAACAGTAAGTTTCCCTAATGACTTCAGTTTGTAGACCACATTTTGAGTAAAACTGATTTCAAATATTTTCTGGGGTAGATAAATAAATGCAAGGTCTTTCTGGTATTTCAAAGTTGGATCTTAAAATCATATTTCCCAGAAAAATAATGTAAATGATGCTATTAGTCCCACAGTATAATGGGCCATGATTCCTGACCTTTAAAAGCTTATTACTCTAGGAGGACATTGTCTTATGGAAAGCATTTATTTGTTGAGTACTTTTCTGTAAGACACTGCTAGGTGCTAGGGAAACCCATATAATAAAAAGATTTTTGAAAGAGAATATGTATGAAAAAATAGTGACAAAAGGTAAATACAAGTGTTTATAAACAAAAGAAGTGATCATTAAGATCAAGGATACTCGAGGTTGGGGTTTTTGTAGAAAAGGGAGAGAGTACTTTGCTAGATACTTTATTTTTTCCTACGACCTTCATAGTCTTGAGAGAAATTATATCCTCATAGGTATGAGGACACAATCTTTTTTTTTTTTTTTTTTTTTTTGAGACAGAGTCTCACTCTGTTGCCCGGACTACTAGAGTGCTGTGGCGTCACCCTAGCTCACAGCAACCTCAAACTCCTGGGCTCAAGCAATCTTTCTGCCTCAGCCTCCTGTGTAGCTGGGACTACAGCCATGTGCCACCATGCCCGGCTAATTTTTTCTACATATTTTTAGTTGGCCAATTAATTTCTTTCTGTTTTTAGTAGAGACAGGGTCTGGCTCTTGCTCAGGCTGGTTTTGAACTCCTGACCTTGAGTGATCCACCCGCCTCGGCCTCCCAGAGTGCTAGGATTACAGGCGTGAGCCACCTCGCCCGGCCAGGGACACAGTCTTGAGAGAAATTATATCCTCATTTTATAGGTATCAGGACATAGTTAATAACTGGAGCCAGAATTCAAACCTGGATTTTCTGATTCTATTTAATCATTCTATTCTGTTTTCCTATATTAAGCTTTAAGGGAGATGAGAAATGGGAGCCATTTCAGCAGTCAGAGAAAAGATTTGGTAGTTGGGGACTCATTGAGAAATTTACAGAAAGGAGCCAGGCATAGTGGTGCACTCCTGTAGTCCCAGCTACTTGGGAGGGGGATTCCTTGAGTCAAGGAGTTTGAGACCAGCCTAGGCAACACAGTGAGATCCCCATCATGAAAGAAAAGAAAATTTGCAGAAAGAGATAATAGATATAAAATTAAGGTTAATTTAGCTGGGCATGGTGGCTGTTGCCTATAATCCTAGCACTCTGGGAGGCCAAGGAGGGAGGAGGATGGCTTGAGCTCAGGAGTTTGAGACCAGCCTGAAGAACATAGACCCTGTCTCTACAAATAAATAGAAAAATTAGCTGGTCATGGTGGCAATCACCTGTAGGCCCAGCTACTTGGGAAGCTGAGGCAGGAAGATTGCTTGACCCCGGAGTTCGAGGTTGCAGTGAGATATGATGACGCCACTGCATTCTAGCTTAGGCAAGAGAGCTAGACCCTCTCTAAGAAAAAAAAAATCATAATAAAGTTAATTCAAGTAAAATAACCCGGTCTTAGTATGTAGGTTTAATCAAAGCAACTAAGACTAGGATAGACATGTTGTTAGTAATGGATTATCTTCTAACATGTAGAAATGTAGAATATTCCTCTCTGTCTTTCACTTATATTTTGGAGTTTAGATAGTTCTGCTTTGTAAGGTGATATTTATGGAACTCTTTTTTATAGAAAAATGCTAGCTGTCTTAGTGAAATGTCATGTACAAAAGTATCTGATTCATATCAGAAAGTAATATAAAAGTGTTTATCATATATGAATTATCTATAGAATAGGTTTTTAAGAATCCTATTGTATACCATTTCTGTTGATGTTTAAGTTGTAGTTGTTATTAGTTTTTCTCTCATAGTTATGCTTTCTAACTCTGCATGGACCCTTATACTTTTATTCTTTCGTAGTCATTTTGTTCTCCAATGATAGTCTAGCATACTTTCCTTAGTACTGTTCTAGAAATGACCCTCAAGACCCCCACCCTGTACTTCTTTTAACAGTTTCATGACTTACCTCACTAAGAAGATAGAGATATTCCTACATTTTCCATTGAAATATCTTACTCACTTGCCTCTTAATTTCTCTAAGAAAAGGAGTCCTAGGCATATTTATAAGGTTAACCTAATATGTCCTCATTTCCAGTCATTACTTGCTCCTTAATACTCTTCTTGCCTCGATGTCTTTTTTTAACTGTTCTCCTCTGATTATAAAAATGGAGTGGGAACAGTCCATCACATCTGTGATCTCAGCACTTTGGGAAGCCAAGGTGGGAGGATCACTTGAGCCCAGGAGTTTAAGACCAGCCTGGGCAGCATAGTAAGACCCCCATCTCTGCAAAAAATAAATTAGCAGGGCATGGTGGTGTACGCCTGTAGTTCTAGCTGCTTAGGAGGCTAAGCCAGGAGGATTGCTTGAGCCTGAGAGTTGGAGGTTGCAGTAAGCTGTGATTGGACCACTGCACTCCAGTCTGGGTGACAGAGCGAGATCCTGTCTCGAAAAAAAGCGCCTAGATTGTTACCGTCATTTAAAAAAAACAAACACCTACCCTTTAGTGGTCCTTATTGCCCAGTAACTATTTATTTTCATTCTTTTCACTGGTAAATTTCTTAAGTAAGGCATCAGTACTGCTTTCCTTACCCCACCGTCTTTTCTACATAGCCCTCTAAAATCTGGTGTCTTTCCACATCACTACTGAAACTATGCTCCGGAAAGTTAGGAATGGTCAACAAATACATTGTTCTGTTTTGCAGTTTAAAGATACTACAAAAGCCTGTTGATAGCCTATCCCATCCTAATAGTTTTTCAAACATTGTTAATACATGTTTGTAAAAACAAGGATCACTGTAGTCAATGCTTCCTTTTCCTTTTCCTTTTTCATAGCTTCTAAAACTAAAAATAAAAATGACATGTTGAAACAGTAAATTACAGATCTACAGATTTGTAATAGTACATTTCAGTCTTAATTAAAATATAAAGTAATGGTTCTGCATCATTTGTTAGGAAGGTTGAATTTCCATAGCTTTAAAATATTTAAGCACTTTTGCATAGATTAGCTACTCTAATCAAAATTTCCTTTTGAGAAGTGGGAAGGGACACCTGCTCTCATTTTATAGGTAGGACACAAAACCCAGTAAATTATCTGGCTTCTTATTTGGTGGTCTGTTTTTTTGTGCCTTAGTTACTTCTTTGGTGTTTTTGTATTTTTTGCTTTTATTTTTGTGAACTGTGGGCTTTTTGTTGGTGGTTTTTTTAGGTATATAGACACACTATTTTGGATGTCATACTTAACAGAGAAAGCATGGAGTCATGGGCCTGAATAGCAGAAGAGAAAAAATCTTAAGTTTCCTGTATAGTTCATTAAAAAAAAAAAAGAATGAGAAAATCAAATTTTTATAAATTAGCTAAAGTAGCTATGATTTCAATGTTATATTTTAAAGTCTAGGTTATTATACAGCATTAAAGTGATAAAAATTTTTTCTTTGTTTTATTTAGCTTGTCAGCTCATTTGCAGCTTACATTTACTGGTTTCTTCCACAAAAATGGTATGTACTTAAAAGTAAATATATTGGCATTCTAATGACAAAACACTTTTGTGAATGTAAAAACGAATGAGCATTTTGGGTGTAAATTTATAAAATTATATTTAATGGAAATGATGTTGATTCTGATAATGATTTCAAGCTTTTAATTATTAAGGCTAATGATGAAAATTAATTTATTGCCTTAGAACTGGAATAGGTAAAGAAGCTCCTGAATAGCACCCTTTCTACATAAACATTTTGAGTTCATGTCATTCATCATATTTAAAAACACGCAGTAAAAGAACTGAAATAATCACTACTACCGGTGGGATATATCAGTATGTTAGATATTATACAAAGGAAATTATGTGGTATTTTATGTTACTTCAGTAAAAGCTAAAAGCTGGGAAAAGTTACAGTTTTAAAAATGGATAAAACACTTGTCAGCTTGTCCATCTTAAATTCTTAAATATAATTGTCTACTGGAGTTAGTATTTCTAATCATCCATATTTGGTTTTCTGTGATACTTTTTTTTTTATTTCAGCGTATTATAGGGGTACAAACGTCAAGGTTACGTATATTGCCCTTGCCCCCTTTCGCCCCTCGAGTCAGAGTGTCAATGTAGTGCTTCTAAAGCATATGGACTCTAATACTTTAGAATGTTATAATTTGAATTTAATACATTCGTTAGCCCTTTGTTCCCAGGGACTTGTATAAAAAATATATAAATGATCCACTACTGAAATTTTTGGAAAACAGTCTCATTAAACTTTTTTATTGGCTATATGACAAAATATGTAAAGCTCAAAAATTGCTCAGATTTATTCTGTTTTTAATTTTTTTATATTAAAGTGAGAAAGTAAACTGTGTTGATACCTCTGTTTCCAGAAAATAATTTCTCATTATAACTTCGAAATTAGTAGAAGTTGGGAAGAAGCAAATATATTGCCTCACTTGTCCATTCAAGGTGTATTTGGAGGTTTTTTTTGTTTTGTTTTGTTTTTAAGAAATAATATTTTTGGCTGAGCGTGGTGGCTCAACGCCTGTAATCCTAGCACTCTGGGAGGCCGAGGCAGGAGGATTGCTCAAGGTCAGGAGTTCGAAACCAGCCTGAGCAAGAGTGAGACCCTGTCTCTACTAAAAATAGAAAGCAATTAATTGGCCAACGAAAAATATGTAGAAAAAATTAGCCGGGCATGGTGGCACATGCCTGTAGTCAGCTACTTGGGAGGCTGAGGCAAGAGGATCGCTTGAGCCCAGGAGTTTGAGGTTGCTGTGAGCTAGGCTGATGCCACAGCACTCTAGCCCAGGCAATGGAGTGAGACTCTGTCTCAAAAAAAAAAAAAGAAGCCAGGTAGAAAACTGACATCAAGATCCTTAAAATCACCTGGGTGTGGTGCCTCATGCTTGTAATCCTAACACTTTGGGAGGCTGAGGCAGGAGGATTGCTTGAAGTCAGGAGTTCAAGACCAGCCTGAGACTGGGTCTCTACCTAAAATAGAAAAAAAATTTAGCCAGGTGCCATTGCATGTCCCTTTAGTCCCAGGCTGGGGCAGAAGGATTGCTTGAGCTCAGGAATTTGAGGTTGCAGTGAGCTATGATGATGCCACTGCATTCCAGCCCAGGAGGACAGAATGAGATTCTGTCTCGAAAAAATAAATAAATAAAACCTAAAATCAGCCAAGTGCAGTGGTGCACACCTATATTCCCAGCTCCTCAGGAGCCCGAGGCACCTATATTCAAGACTAGCCTGGGCAAGATAGTAAGACCCTCTCTCAAACAAAACAAAAAACGATTAATCTTCAAATCAGAAGTAATCATTAAATATTTTTGAATATAAATTCATATAATTGAGTCTTCCTACTTGAATCAAAAGAAAATCATATAGGAAGGTAATAATTTGTCTTGTAAAGGTTTATTTAGACTATATATAACAGCTTATAAAGAGTTTGCTGTAAGTTTGGAACTGATTTGGGGGAAAAAGAATGAGTAAACTTTTGAGAAGTCTTCGTGCAGGAAGTCTTTAGTGTTTGAAGCTCCCAGACTTCTTAGGAAAGTGAATACTGTGTTTATATACATGTATTTAAATAGGTTTTAAAGTATTGATTTTCTGTTTAGATAAGCCATCGCAAAACTCAGAAAATGAACAAAATTCTGTTACCCTGGAAGTCCTGCTTGTGAAAGTTTGCCACAAAAAAAGAAAGGTAATATGTCATTGGTAGATGAAGTGGAATAGTTTTCTTAGTTGAACATGTTCATGTATAAATATTGTGTTTTAAAGTCAATTTTTAACCTGTAAAAGCTTAAGAAATATGTTTATGGCTGAATTGTAAAACTGGTAATCTCTTTTTGCCAACCTGCCATGTCTTTGTTTTTTTTTTTCCTAGTCTGAATAGGTGTCTATACAAAACTTTTTCTAATAGGAGTCTGGAAATGAAGGGAAGAAGCTATGTTTTGGCATCTTACGGCATAAATTCAGTTGCTTCCCTGCCATTTCAGTCTCTTAGCTATGTATACTTGTTGAAATTTTAGATAAGGGCCAAGAGAGAATTTTTCCCAAAAGATTATCTTTTTTTTTTTTTGCTTTGTTTTTAAGATTATCTTTTTTTAACACTGCTCTTAGGCAAAGAAATTCTCTTGTCAGTGTTATCAGCCATTAACTTATTAACACTTGCTTCACATTTTTATTTATAAGGTGAAATTATTTCACCGTAGAAACAAGTGTTACGGTATTTCCTGGTCAACCCATCAAAGCCAACAGATGTACTTTTAGGAGCCTTGAGTTCTTGAATCTTTCAAGAGGAAAAAGAACCTGTGTAGAGCTACACATTGTCGATGTGCTTCAAGATCATAGTAAGAGGATAAGAGGCTTGGCAAACTGCTAGAGCGTTGGTAGGGAGTGGACTAAAGTGCTAGGAGGCAGCAGTGTAACTTTATATATATTAAAAAGTTTCTATGGGCAGGCATGGTTGCAGGTACCTGTTGTCTCAGTTACTCCCACCAGTAGTCTCAGCTACTCAGAAGGCTGAGGTGGGAGTATCACCAGAGCCTGGGAGTTCTGGGCTGTAGTGCACTATGCGATTGAGTGCCCGCACTGAATTTGGCATCAATATGATGACTTCCTGAGAGGAGTGGACCACTAGGTGCCTAAAGAGGGGTCAACTGGCCTAGGTTAGAAACAAAGCAGGTCAAAACTTCCATGCTGATCAGTTGTGGGAATGCACCTCTGAATAGCCACTACTACAGCATGGGCAATGCAGGAAGACTCTGTCCCTTCCCTTAGAAAAAAAAAAAAAATATATATATATGTGAAGTTAAGATACATCATTCCTTACTGCCTCCTAACCCCCATACATACATGTTACAACAAGCAGTGATACAAAAATTCCTTAAGATATATTATTTAGAAAAAAAATGTGAATATAAGTTTAGTATTTTTGTGTTTCAAAAAAATAAGCATAAACATTTTCTTGGAAGGATGTATACAGCCAATTGACTGGTGTTAGTCATCTCTGGAGTATAAGACCTGGGAGGGTGGGTGAGACTTACATGTTTCATTTTATACTCTTTGTAAAGCATAGAAATGTTTTTAAACCATAAGCATGTATTCTGCTTATTTTAAAAGAAACTATCATAAGACTTTTACTATATTCCCCTGATAAAAAGGTCTTCTGCATCTTCCAATTTTTTACTGTGCTCTTTCAGCATAACTAGTTATATGATAACAGAATATTATTCAGAAGATGATCAGTATCCCTTCTATTAGATAGCATTTCTAAATATATGGATTTATTGTTTCATAATGTAATTGTTGACTCTGGGGTTCTTGTTTCTTTTTTTTTTTTCCTTAAGAGAGCTCAGAGGTAGTCTTTTTTCATTTCTGGTCCCATCAGTTATTGTTACGTTGAAATAGAAAATTTAAGGGAACTGATGAAGTTACCTGAGTTTAATATTTTAAGCATGGTTTTAATTCCGTATTTCTAATATAAAACTATTTCAGATAACCATCAGCTACCTATTGTTGATATACTGTGTCATGATATTTTCATTATATTGGAGAAAGTGATTGCATCAATATTTGGTATGCAGTTGTTCCAAATTTTCATGTTTGCTTCACAATTTTCAAAACTATGGTTAGAATTTTAACATGCCATTTGGTAATAATGGCCTATTCCATGTTTCCTATAGCTGTGATTAGAAGTTTTATTATAATTCGTATTGTTGCATATGTATAAATATAATTTAATAATCTTTACCTTTGCAGGATGTAAGTTGTCCAATAAGGCAAGTTCCCACAGGTAAAAAGCAGGTGCCTTTGAATCCTGACCTCAATCAAACAAAACCTGGAAATTTCCCGTCCCTTGCAGTTTCCAGTAATGAATTTGAACCTAGTAACAGCCATATGGTGAAGTCTTACTCATTGCTATTTAGAGTGACTCGTCCGGGAAGAAGAGAGTTTAATGGAATGATTAATGGAGAAACCAATGAAAATATTGGTAATTTTTATTTCAGTAATTTCACTAGATTTTATTGTTGGTGATAAAGGTGGTTATTGAAAGTGACTGAACCAGTATACCTTCATAGTATTCATAGTTGTGTATAAAGGTTTTTTTGAAACCTTGCCTTTTTCCAAGGTTGGAAAGACTGCTGTTTTACATAAATCTCTTAGCAGACAATAAACTCATTCCCCCACGTTTTGTTGTGAAAATTTTCAAACATAAAGGACCGTTGAAAAAATTTTATAGTGAATCCTTATCTACTTACCACTTATATTCAACAATGAATACTTTATTATACTTATCACATATCTATCCCTCTACCTGTCCCTCTATTCTTCCAGTAATTCTGAATTCATCTTTGAGGTAATCATTCAACCAACATACAGGTGCTGGTGATACAAAAATGATTAAAATATCCAGTCCTATCCTCCAAAGGTTTATAATCTAGGGTGGGGAGAGAGACATGAAATAAGTAGTTGCAATAAAATGATGTGTCATCATATGTCTCATATATATATATTTATACACACATATATATACACACACACACATAGTATTACACTTACATATCTATGAAACTTAGTGGAGAAGCACCTTGGAAGAAATAATCTGTGGATCTTGAAATATCCTTTGGAGTTCTTAAAAAGTAACCATGATTATATGTCTTCAGTTGTTCTAAAAAATAAAAAGAAACCATGAAGAGGAGTTTGCCTAGCAAAGATTATTCCAAACAGAAATTAGTTGTTGTTGCAAAGAATGTCAAAAAGTATGGACAGGATGGGTGTGGTGGCTCATACCTGTAATCCCAGCACTTTGCGAGGCCAAGATGGGAAGATTGCTTGAGGCCAGGAGCTTGAAAACCAGCCTGGACAACATAGTTAGACCCCATCTCCACAAAAAATTTTTTAAAATCAGCCAGGCATGGTGGTACATGTCTACAGTCCTAGTTACATGGGAGGCTGAGGCAGGAGGATTGCTTCATCCCAGGAGTTTGAGGCCACAGTGAGCTATGATCACACTACTGCACTCCAGCATGGCAACAGAGTGAGACTCTTATCTCTGAAAGTAAAAAAAAAAAATGAGGGCACACACAATATGGTAAAAATACAAAGTTGGAAAAAGTGTGGTCTAAATATATTCCAACTTTAGTGTAATTTGTACCTCATTTGTGACAAATGTGTGTTTTATGTTAAGGGACCATATGTCATAAATAACACATTTTTGTTTCAATATTTGATTTATGAGAAATGTTTGTTAAATTTAGATGTAAATGAAGAACTTCCAGCCAGAAGAAAACGAAATCGTGAAGATGGGGAAAAGACATTTGTTGCACAAATGACAGTATTTGATAAAAACAGGTAATGTTGATGAACAAGTGAGGCTCCCATAGTATTCTAGAAATGTTTTCATTCTGAAGCAGAATATAGTGGTGATATTATTTCTTTGCCTTTGTTTTTCTTTGTTCTTAGGAACAAAAAACAAATTTGCCAAAACTGAATTTTTGTTTTTAGCACGTAGAAAGCAATAAACATGGATAAGGAACTACTTGAATGGCTTAGTTAAGATTGTTTATTCAGCAAGTATTTTCTGAGCGTTTACTCTTTGCCAGACACTGTTCTAGACAGTGAGAAGGCAGCAAAGTCCTGCCTTCATGGAGCTTAATTTCTGGTGGAAGAAACAGACAACCCCCCAGAAATATCAACTAATGTCACTTAGTGGTGAGTGAAGAAAAATAGAGAAAATAAATGGGTACTGTTTTATAGAGAAAGCCTCTGGGAAGAGGTAATATTTGAACAGATATTTAAATGCAAATCTTGGGATTATGTGTTTATTGTAGTTATAAATGGGGAAAATTGCGTATCGTCATCATGTGCCTGTGTGCATTTGGCAAAGGGTGACAAGGAGCACTGGGGCTTAAAATCATCTCTGCACTGTCTGCTTGGAAATGAAGCATCTTAGCACCAGTAAGAGAAGGTCTCGGAAGCAAATGCAGCTTTCCTTTTTCCCAGGATTGGAGGATGAAACTTGTAATATGCCATGATTTCTTGTACCAGGCTGCTTGCTGGTAATTAACACAGTTCACTGTGATTCAAGTGTAGGAGAAAGCCAAGAAAATTAACTGGGCCATTCTTTCTATTTAAAAAATAATAAATTGGTGCTTTAAAGTATTAATCATTTGTTAGCCACCAAGTGAAGAAAGGTGTATAAAACTCTTAATAAGAAAGCAAAAAAGATTCAGAATAGTGACAAATTTTAGCGACCATCTTGTGTTAGAATATATCACCTAATATCATTTAATATTACTGATAGAAACCAATATAGTGTCTTTCTAAGTCAGAAATTTGATTATGGATCAGAGATTTAAATGGGAAACACTAGAAACAAATGTACTGGAAGGTAGTGGTTCTGTGTGTGGCAGAAGCGATTAGGAGGAGGCACACTGAGCTTCATCGATACTGTTAAGTGTGTTCTGTTTTAGGCAGCATGGGGGTACATTGTGTTTTCTTTTTTATTCTTTCTACCTCATGTATATGTTAACATGTTCCTTGTACGAAAGAAATACTGCTTTTATTTTTAATGAAAAAAGTACCAAGAAGAACCCGTGATAATTTTTCCCCAGCTTTTTATTTTGGAAATTTTCAAACCTATAGAAAAGTTGAAAGAGTAGTATAGTCATTGAAGATCCACACACCCTTCAGCTAGATTCATGAGTTGTTAATGTTTTGCTACATTTGCTTTGTGAGTGTATACTTTTTTTTTTTTTGAAAGAAGTTTATTCTGAGCCAAATTTGAGGACCATGACCCCGGAGCCACTCCCAAGAAACCTTGAGCAAGTGGACTCGCTGTGGCTGGGTTACGGTTTGGTTTTATACATTTCAGGGAGACAGGGGTTACAGGTAAAGTCATCAATCAATACGTGAGAGGCATACATG
>CAUYRT010105644.1:0-25048 GCA_963574885.1 Lepilemur ruficaudatus | reverse complement strand
TTAGGTACATATATATTAAGAAGTATATGCTGTAGAATGGAATCCTTTATTACTATGTAATGCATCTCTTTATCGCTAATAATTTTCCTTGCTTTGAAATTTGTTTTGTACAAAATTAATACAGCTAATCCAATTTTCTTTCAAAATAAATAAATAAATAAATAGAATAAAAATAAATAAATAAAATCCCTTTTCATTCAAAAAGAAAAAAATAAAGAGATCTACACTATGATATATCACACTGAAATTGTCAAAAGTTAAAGAATTCTGAAAGCAGCAAGAGAAAAGTGACTCATTGCATACAAGGGAGACCATCAGAAGAGCTCAGTGGATTTCTCTACAGAAACTCTATAGGCCAAGAGAGGGTGGGATATTATATTCCCACAGAAAACTGCTTGCTCTACCAGGTAAGACTGTCCTTCAGAACAAAAGGAAAAATAAAGATTTTCCCAGACAAACAAGAATTGAAGTAGTTCACTGAAGTTCATCATCATGTCTGAATGTTCATATGGTCTGAAAATTCATATGTCCAAATTAATCTCCAATGTGGTGGTATTAAAAGGTGGGGCTTTGGGGAAGTGATTGGGTCATGAAACCAGAACCCTCAAGAATGGAATTAGTTCCCTTATAAAAGAGGCCCAATGGAGCACAGCAAGAAAGGACCATCAATGAAATAGAGGACAAGCCCTCACTAGACCCCTGATCTTCTGTTTCCCAGACTCTAAAACTGTAAGAAATAAATTTCTGTTGTTTATAATTCACCCATTCACCCAGTTTATGGTATTTTTGTTATAGCAGCCTGAATGGACTGACACACTAAATCTGCCCTATAAGAAATGCTAAAAACCAATGGATCAAAGAAGAAATCAAAAAGGAAATCAAAAAGTTATCTTGACAGAAAATAAAAAGACAGGCTCAACTGCAAGGAGGTCCTCCCACATAGGGGAGAAGCAGAAGAGTCAGTGTGATGTGACAGGAGCAGGCAAAGGTGCAAATGGAGGAAGAACACTGCCCTAAGTACCTATCTGGGGGCTTAGGACAGGATTCCTAATTTGAGCCCTGGGATTAATAAACTCATTCTCTGAGTCAGAAAAGAAAGTATCTTGAAACAAAGAAAAATGGAAACACAATATACCAAAACTTATGGGATGGAGTCAAAGCAGTTGTAAGAGGAAAGTTTATCATGATAAATGCCTATATTAAAAAGAAAGATCTCAAAGAGCCAAACATAGCACCTCAAGGAACTAGAAAAACAAGAACTAAGCCAAACAGTAGCAAAAGAAAGAAAATAATAAAGATCAGCAAAGAAATAAATGAAATAGAGACTAGAAAAACAATTAAAAAGACAAATCAAAGTAAAGGTTTTTTTAAAAAAAAAAAATAAGCAAAATTGACAAACCTTTAGCTAAATTAAGAAAAAAGACTCAAATGAATCATATTTAGAATAAAACATGAGACATTACAAGTAATGCCACAAAATACAAAGGATCATAAAAGACTACTATGAACAATTATATGCCAATAAAGTAGATAAGCTAGAAGACATAGATAAGTTCCTAGACACATACAACCTACAAAGACTCAAAGATGAAGAAATAGAAAATCTGAGCAGTCCAATAAAAAGGAGATTGAATCAGTCATCAAAAACCTCCCTCCCAAAAAGCCAGTACCAAATGGCTTCACAGCTGAATTCTACCAAACATTTAAAGAAGAAAATGCTAATTCTTCTCAAAATCTACCAAATAATTGAAGAAGAGAAAATAGTTTCAAATTCATTTTAACAAGGCCAGCATTACCCTTATACCAAAGCTAGACAAAGACACTGCAAGAAAAGAAAATTACATGCCAATATCCCTGATGAACATGGATGCAAAAACCCTGAACGAAATATTAGCAAATGGAATTCAGCAGCACATTAAAAGGATCATATCACAATCAAGTCAAATTTATACGTGTGATGCAAGGATGGTTCTCTTACATTACAGCAAACCAGACTAGGAAACAAACCAAGAGCCATACGAGAGTATTGCAAAACAGGCTTTTATTATGCCGGCTGGCTCAGAGGGGTCTCACCTCCAAATTCTAAGCAAAATGGGGTCTAAGCATGGTGGCTTTTACATGTTTTGTTAGGAGGAAGATGGTGGTTACAGAAACAAATGGTTACAAAGTCTGCACAAGATTGAAGTCTAGTCAAAGGTCACTATATAGTTGCTTAGTCATGCTATTTTGCAGTTATATTACTATTAGGAAGGCAGTGGAAAAATTCTCCCTTACAGTTCAACATAGGCAATTCAATAAATATGATGTGCCACATTAACAGAATAAAAAATAAAAATCATATGATCATCTCAATAGATGCAGAAAAAGCATCTGACATAATATTATACTACATCTTTTAATGATAAAACTCTCCACAGATTAGCAAATTAGATGTAGAAAGAATGTACCTTAACATAAGATTTAAAAATAGACAAAGGACCTGAATAGACATTTTTCCAAAGAAGATGTACAAACGGCCAAAGGCATATAAAAAGGTGCTCAATGTCACTAATCATCAGGGAAATGCAAATCAAAACCACAATGAGATATCACCTCATACCTGTTAGAATGGCTATTATAAAAAAGACAAAAGGTAACAAATGTTGGTGAGGATGTACACAAAAGGGAACCCTCTTACACTGTTGATGGAAGTGTAAATTTGCACAGATATGGAGAACAGAAGGTTCCTCAAAAAATTAAAAGTAGAACTATCATATGATCTAGAGATCCCACTTCTGTATGTGTGTGTGTATGTGTGTGTATATATATATATATCTCCAAAGGAAATAAAATGAAACCTCAAGGAGATATCTGCGCTCACATGTTCATGGAGTTCACGATGTTTTTTTTGTTTTTTTGTTTTTTTTTCTGTTTTTTGAGACAGAGTCTCACTCTGCTGCCCGGGCTAGAGTGAGTGCTGTGGCGTCAGCCTAGCTCACAGAAACCTCAAACTCCTGGGCTCAAGTGATCCTTCTGCCTCAGCCTCCCGAGTAGCTGGGACTATAGGCATGTGCCACCATGCCCAGCTAATTTTTTCTATATATTTTTAGTTGTCCAATTAATTTCTTTCTATTTATAGTAGAGACGAGGTCTCGCTCTTGCTCAGGCTGGTTTCAAACTCCTGACCTTGAGTAATCCGCCTGCCTCAGCCTCCCAGAGTGCTAGGATTACAGGCGTGAGCCACAGCGCCTGGCCCACAATGGCTAAGATAGGGAACAAGCTAAGTGTTCACTGATGGATGAAAAGATAAAGAAAATGTGATATAAATATATATACACACATATATGTATATGTAAAATGTAATGTTTTCCAGGCTTTAAAAAAGAAGGAATATTGACATTTTCAACAGCATAGTTGAACATAGAGAATGTTATGCTAAGTGAAATAAGCCAGACATATAAAAATACAAATACTTCATGATCTCATTTGCATGTAAACTCTAAAAATGTTCTACTCTTAGAGGCAAGAAGTAAGCAACATGTAGTTGCCAGGGTCTGGGGGTGTGGGAAATGGGAAGATGTTAGTCAAAGGCTACAAAGTTTCAGTTATTCAGGATAAACAATTTCTGGAGATCTCATATACACCATGGGGACTATCATTAATAATACTGTATTGTGTACTTGGCATTTGCTAAGAGAATAGATCTTATGTGTTCTCACCACAAAAAAAGGTAACTATGTGAGGTGATGGATATGTAAATTAGCTTGATTGTGGTAATCACTTCACAATGTTTACATACATCAAAACATCATGTTGTATACTTGAAATACATCCAGTATGTGGTTGCCAGTTATACCTCAATAAAGCTGGAGAAAATATAAACAAAAAATTATTTGTTAAAAGAAGACAATACACATAATCTCAAACCTTGTTTTCTTCCCAGTACTCTATAGCAGAATGCTATGAGTAAAGCTATAATACCAGTTCTGCACATACCTAAAAACTATCCGCCATGTTTTGGTTGTCACAGTGATGAGTGAGACTAGTAGAAGGTAACTGCCCGTTTAATTAACACACCATCTCACTGAGATCACATTAAGGGCAGACTAGTTCTTCTCTTAATATGTTTCCATATTTTTGTTTAACACTTCACTACCAAGGCCAAACAAAAATTAATGGGAAGCAACGGTGTCTGGAAAAGTCCCTCAACAACTAAATTCTTAAAGGAGAGAGACTAGATTGAAAACCTATACATTACAGGTGGAATTTTTCAAGACCCAGTCTAATAGATGCACAACTGAGATATTTTTTGCACCAAATCTAGAAAATCAGTTTTTTGTTATCATTACTATTTATCATCTCTCTCTCTCTCTCTCTCTCTCTCTCTCTCTCTCTCACACACACACACACACACACAAATAAAACCGGACTTTCATGTAAATTATCTCTCTAACTGCTCCAATAAGTGATTGCTGAGATAACATCATTATCTCCCTTATTTTCTCATGCATAGAAAGCATCATAAATTATCTTTCCCAAATTATTCTATGTATGGCTGCCAAAGTAATCAACCTAAAATGAAACTCTGACCTTGCATCTCGGTCCACTCTTTTCCCTCTTCCCCACCCACACAAATGAATACACATTCATAAATACACAAACACACAAATGCCACACAGACTTCTGGATTCTCTTTGTCTACAATTTCGATCCAAGTTCCTCACATAGTATTCAAAGTCCTCCACATTTTACTTTAAGATTTACTTCCAACTTTTTCTCTAACCGATCCCAACATATTGGCTCTGCCACAGCTAGGGGCACCTCAAAGGCACTGTCAGTTCCCTCCTCTGTAACTTTACTTAAACAGTGTCCTCTCTGCTTAGAATGTTCTTCTTTTTCCTTTCTGTATCTAAAAAGTCTGCCCTTCCTTTTCAGTTTCTGCCATCTTCACTCTGTTACTTAGTCTCTTGCCTTCTGAATTTCCTTATATATATTTGAAAAAATAATACTTACTTTACAGGGTTGTTTTAAAAAGTAAAATAAATTATATTTATTAGTTATCAAAACTTAGCTAGAAGAGCCAAATAACACAAAGGAGGGAAGTGAGTCAAGTCTAAGGTCATATGTATCCACTGGGCCCCAGGCTAGCTGGAAATGGGATATGATCTAGACTTAGAGAGTGGGCAGGCCACCACCAGGCTTCTGCCAATTGTTGCAGAATTTCTGGCCCAACATGATGAACAACATTGTATATTATGTCAAAAGTAACTGCATTTATGGACCATAACGAGCCCTCTTTCAGTTTATAAATGCTGACACATATGACAGTACATGAGACGGCAAATACTCCCAGCTAATGTCAATCTAAACATGTTAATGTACTGAGGCTTCACTTTCTACCTTAAAGGTTGTTGACTTTTAGCCTGTGGAATACAATTAGGAATTCTGATTTGTCTCATGCTTAGGAATTCTGCCTTCCATTTTTCAGCCCATAGGACTTGGTACCACTACACAGAAATATCCACACTGGGTGGGATGTGAATATTTGGGTCTAAAATCCTTTGGTACTTGTATTAGTTTTCTAGGGCTGCCACAGCACAGTACCATAAATTGGGTGGCTTAAAACAACAGAAATTTATTCTCTTACATGATAGAAGCTAGAAGTTTGAAATCAAGCTGTCAGTGAGGTTGATTCCTCTAAGAGGCTTTGAAGGAGAATCTGTCCCATGCCTTTCTCCTAGCTTTTGGTGGTTACCAGCAATCCTTGGTGTTCCTTGGCTTATAGATGCATCACTCAAATCTCTCCAACTTCATGTGGCATTTTACTCTCTGTGTGTCTTTGTGTTCCTGTGTATTCACATGACTTCTTATAAAGACATCAGTCATTGGATTCAGGGCCCACCTGAAGACTTCAACATAGCTTTTTGGAGGGGACACAAGTCAACCCACAACAGTCCTCTCTCTGTTCAAGTATATATAAGAGGAGTGAGGGGAGTAGTTAAGTCTATCTGGGCCACTCCATTTGGCAATTTCTCCCAGGTAAAACACACAAGACTACCATGGATGGATATGAATTTCTCGGCTGAGTGTTCAGCATTATAGTGCATCACGGGAGAAGCAGAAATTAGTATTCAACATAACCCCCTGAATCACACAAGTGAAATCTTCTCTAGAGTTAGGCCTGGAAAAGGAAGATGGAAACTCCTTGTTTCCTTTTCTCTTTAATATTTTCTTGAGCTAACTCAAGAGCTATCAATGACTCTTCTTTAGGAGGGAAGACATCAAATCCTATAGCAAAATTGATTCCACATTTCTTTTGAAAAAATAGGTGATGTAAATGTGTATGTATCTGTGTCAGTGGGGAAAAAGGGAAGAGAGAGGACAGGTGCAATTCATCATCCTATTAAAATCTCAGTAATATTTTTTATTTAAGTCATTCATGTGCCATTCAATTATATACTTTATAAATAACAGCATTATCTTATACTGTCATTTAAATTATGGTATTGTATAATGTGTTATTAAATGTGATATTATATATAAATGTGTGTATGTTTTTGGCACTTAATTTCTCAATAAATGTTAACTGTTATTAAGTATGTCCTCAGGGAACATGTGCCTGCTGTTTCTGTAAATAGTCAGCAGATGGCGATCTGGTTCACTGTGAGCGCCTTCACAATTCATAAAATTCTTCTTGAGAATATCT
This sequence comes from Lepilemur ruficaudatus, assembly GCA_963574885.1. Classification (NCBI taxonomy): domain Eukaryota; kingdom Metazoa; phylum Chordata; class Mammalia; order Primates; family Lepilemuridae; genus Lepilemur; species Lepilemur ruficaudatus. The sequence goes on along the minus strand of CAUYRT010105644.1, from coordinate 18,363 downwards.
AGAAAGGAGATCTTGACCACCACCTTTTGCTAGCCAAACTTTTTATTATCAAACATTAAACATCAAAATTAACATAACTAATTCTTTACACATGCTAGCAACAAAATTTGTGACCATTATAACTGTTTCAAATGGGCACACAAAAATCCTACATTGTTCAATACCAGTCAATTCACTGTTTGATTTTTATTTAAAGTTCTCTAACTCAGTGAATTTATGTCTCTACTTTTCCAGGTCAAATATCTAGAAATCATACTTGGTGCCCCTCTCTCTCTCTCTCCCTTTCTTTCTCTCTCTCTCTCTCTCTCTCTCTCTCTCTCTCTCTCTCTCTCTCTCTCTTTCTCTTCCCAGATAGCTCTTATCACCAAATTCTATTGCCTTTTTTTCCTAAATATTTCTCAAGCCATTTATTTCTCTTCCTGCTCTATTGCTCTTACCATAACAAACTAGTATCAACTCTCCCCTGCACTCAATCTAATGACAAATCTGATCATATTAGGTACCCGATGAAACCTTTCAGTTGAATGCCATTATTCTTACAATAAAGACAACAAGAACAACAAAATTTTAATCAGGCCAGCAAGGCCCTCCATGTTTACCCCCTACTCTCTTCCAGCTCTCAGTGTCTAGGCACACTGGCATCTGTACCATGCTCCCCTCTTGCATCCTAGGGCCTCTGACATGCTGTTTCCTCTCCCTGAAATGTCTCACTCTCAACCACATCCAGTCCTTCCACCTACTTAACATATTTTCTAAACAATCATTATTCAAATAAAAAACCAAATTTTACTGCTTTGTGGAAGCCTTATCTTTTTCTGCTTCAGATTCTATTTTAATTTGCCATCACAAGGCTGTATTCCATTTCTTTATTTCAATTTATAGTTTTAATTAATTTTATACATGTTTGATTCATTGGTAGTCATTCTTTCTTTACCTCTCTATAATCTATAAATTCCTTGAGAACAGAGATTATGTATGATTTTACTGTCATTTAATCCCCTACTGGTGGTTGGTGCCTGGAACATACAAGGCATTTGATATCTATTGTTAAGTGAATGAATGAGAATGAAGGAAATCACTCTGTTGCCTGCCATTACTATGACTTAGCTCCAACAATCCCCAGTCTCTTTGTCTCTCTCTGTCTCAGATTTCCAGTTCTTGGAAGATAAAATCTGGTTAGCTGTGCCTAGATCATATGCAAACCCTGGATCAACAAGCCATGGCCAGAAATTGAATGTTAAAAATAGAGATGTGGTCACCAAGGGCTGAAATGTTTTTCTCAGAAAAGGGGAGATTACTTTGAGCCAACAGATTACCTAAAAAGTATTTACTACAATTACCTGCTGCACTGAATTTTTATGATGAGTAAATCAGGTGTCATATGGAATATAGGTGTCAATTGTGTTTTGTACAGTGCGGAGCATATGTTTAGTATTTTATAAAGACTTGCCTTTTTTTCACAGTCACCTTTTCAAATATTATACACACACACAAAAAAAAAATCAGAAGCATACCCTCCAGTATTTCAACATGGACTTTTTTCATTGTCCTATTCTAAGATTATATAATCTTCCAGGTGGCAAATGATTTACAGTATACAACCTCACTACTGAATTATCTGGCATAGATTATAAAATGACATCCATCGATTAGCAATCGTATATATAAAGCCAAGAATCCACGAAGCATTGACTTAATAATAAATCAAGGATAAGTATGCTACACTCCCAAGGAGCTCACAACCAGGATGGTGGAAGACATGCAAACAAGCACGATGCCATGAAAAGTCTTATGTGACAGCTATACACCAAATACCACAGAGGTAAAAAGTGGGGAAAATGCCATAAGGTATGGACAAGCAGATTTTTGGGTGGATATTTAAATATACACATGAAACATTCTCCTACATATATAACAATTGAATCTTTTATTCCTTCTCAGGATAAATATGGAAGCTGCTCTCTTTTTCTCTTGAAGAGCTGCACAGAAGTCTATCAAATTCATAATTGCTAGATGACTTTTAGTCATAGACTACCCAGACTCCTGTGAACAACCCCCCACTTCTCTTACAAAAACCTATTTCCCTGCACTTTAATGGTGAAAGAGTTTTCCTGATAGTTTGAATCTTATAAAAATTAGAAATAGGAGGCAGATACTAACAAGCAGGAACTACACTGCCTAGGTTTCATGACTTATAATTATCTACTCTCTCTTCAATTCCTTGTTGTCTGAGACCCCACAATGAAATTAAATTTTTTCCAAGTGACTAATATTCTTATTTTCTCAGTCTAAATGAATCAAGGCAACAAAAAAATTCAAATACCAATTAAAAGCAATTGTTAAAATCATGGGGCAAAGGGGGAATATTAATCTCAGTATGTTCTGGTTTCAAATCAGTTGATTGGGCATAAAAACATTTTATGCAACTATAGGATTCTTAAGGTTAGATTTGTTTATACATTCTTTTTTCCTTCACAGATTATGGGTTGGATCCAAACCTTAGAAAAGCTATAGCTAACTCTTCTGAGAAAGTACCCATAACTCCAAAGCAATAGGTTTTCCTTCTATCTTTTAGTAAGCTGAAGTTCCCCCATATACTCTGAGTTATTTTAAGTTATTTGAGACTCGGTTGTGAAGGTTAGATGGTCACTTCTGGGAGGCTAACGCTATGTATCCCATTGTCAAGACAAATCCCATTTATTTTTATTATCTGTACTTCTCCACGTTTCCCCTCATCTTATATTTTTTGGCTAAATACTGTTTGGTAAGCTTTTTTCCAAGCAATCAATTCATTTTAAAATGATTTTCTTTTGCTTTGCTTTGTTAATCCATCACCCAAGAGTAGGAAATATAAAGTGTATTTTCCATTGAAATTTTGTTTACCGTAGAAGTACACTAACTTTGAACTGCAAAAGAAAAATATAAACACCTCTCGTCAGGTAGAGTATGATATTAAAACAGATGTGAATAGCACTGAGTAGAAATCAAGCCCCAATAAGCGAACATGTTTACCCTCACATGATCAAAAAGCACACACTGTTGCTCAGTTCTCTGACTGAACACACACATGTTGAGAGCAAACGCTCATAAATTTGCATTTGCTTCCATTGCACCATTGATCCGGGCTTCCGAAAATGCTTGCCTCAGAGACAAAGCAACTCGACCATATTCAGTATCGGCAAGAATAAATAAATGAACCACAATTAGGCATCGCCGGTGCAAGAAAAGATCTGATATGATTAAAACAATGAAGTGGACTAACAAGTGTACATAGAAAGACCCAGACTAGCACACAAGACAAAGTCTGATACTGAATGCACAAGTGACATCAATAATGGGAGCAAAGGAGATGTTCTGACAACTACATTTGTTACCAAAATAGATACCGTGACAAATAAAAATAGAAAGAACAAGCCTTATAATGGGCTTTAGACAGACCATAGGAAACTAATGAGTGAGCATAAAGACAAACGTGGTGACAATGGCAGGTAGTGTGACAAATGAAATGCTTAGATAAGCAAAATCCGGGAAACCAGACAGCTGAAAGACCCAAGACCAAGCCTGAGACAAATCTGTCAGCAATACAGATAGCATCACACTGTGCCAGAAGACAATGCTAAATTATAAATGTTAATGATAGATGGATTCAGCAAAGCCACACACAGAACAAAAGAAAGGAAATGGAAAAATACCCTCGCTGCAGTGTTTGATACAGGTCTTCACTGTAAGGAAGATATAAGAGTCATGCTCTCTCATGAAGGGGATCTTTGATTTCAGAGAGAATGGCAACGTACTATTAAATGCTTCCAACCCTTTCTCACCATCACAGTTTAGTCATTAGGAAATGTTCACTTCCATGCAGAATCTTGAACTCGACAGTAAGAGAGTCTTCAGAAAGTAAGCTGAGAGAACAATGAAGAATAAAGGAAGAAAACAAAGTGGGGATAGGAGAAAAGGGGACTAAAGAAGGAGAGAAATAAAGGGTGACAGTAAAGCAGAGAAAAAAAGTAGGATAATTGTTTTAAAATCAACTACTCAAATATTTACTGAGCAACTACTATGTGACAGATAATGGCACATAGTGTTAGAGATAATGTGGTAGAAAAAATAGTCATGGTTTCTGGCTTTGTGGAGCTTATAATGTGGTCAAATTAATCAAATAATCAAATGACAGCATAAAAATGATAAAGCTGAAGTGCTAATAAGTGTCATGAACAAGAGGTACTTGATACTATAAGTGCACATAACAGATTATAGGAAGGTCAGGGAGGTCTTCTCTAAGGAATTGATGATGAGGCTGAGATATAAAGATGCAAAGGTTTGGGGATATAGGTGTAGAGTCTTCCAGGCAGGGGGAACGGCACATGCATAGGCCCTTTGGTAAGGGTAACAGAGAGAGAAAAGGACCAAAAGAGGCTACAGGAGGGTGAGGGGGCTGGAACAGAGAGAACTTGGGGAGTACAGCATGCCTGATGGGGCTGGAGAATTTAGTGGGGGACCAACCACGCAAGCCTTTGCATCTTCATACTAAGAGCAACAGAAGCCACTGAAACTTTAAAGAAGAAGAAGAGTAGCATGAGCTCCTTTACTGAGTAGCCACTACACCCACCATTATAGGCCTGCCCCCTGTTCAAATTCATTTCCTCACTCACCCCACTCACTCCCTCTGCCACAGAAGCCTTCTTGCTTTTCACCCAGCATGCCAGACTCATTCTCAACTTGGGTTTTTGCACCTGCTGCTCCCTTTGCCTGGAACTCTTTTTTCCTAATGTCCACATGCTTGACCCCTTACTACACCTCAGGTCTTTGCTCAAATGTCTTCTCATACAACCCTTTCCTAAAAACCCAAACTTATGGCCCATACTGTCCTCTCTCTTCATTATCTTCTTAACCTGTTTCTTACAGTTTCACTATGCTTGTCACTAATAGCAACTGTGTTCTAATTTTGTTAACTTCATAAAACACACATGTGCATACATACACACACACACACAAATAAAATTTGGTTCCAGGGAAGAAGGGATCTTACTGCTAACTATGCCTGGCACATGATAGTGGTCAATAAGACTGAATAAGAGTAAAATATTTACAAAGAATAAATGTTGGCTGTCACTTAGGTTATAAGCACACAAGAGACCTGTATTCTGGCCTGGCAATTTTATTATCTACATCCTCTCCATCACTTCATCCAAACAAAAGAGCATCAAGTTTAGAAAGAATTAACAATCAGAACCACCTATTTATCTTTCCTAGTTGTATTAGAACATAATGCATGAATAGGGAACAGCAGGTATATACAATTATTCTACATCAGGCATGTCAAAGACACAATATTTGCAACTTCACATGCAGGACTAGTAGGATGAAGGAGATATTATGTGGGGGGGAGGGGACAAAGTGTTGCTGTCCTAATTGAAGAGTACACAAACATAAAGAACAGAGAATATTTACATCACCAGAGTCTAGGAGGGGAAAACCAAAAACCCAGAAGTATTGTCTCTATGTCACTGAAAAGCAGCATGGAGAAGAGTTACCTCAAATAACCAGGTAAATTAAATACCATGAACATTTATTAAGTGTGCATTCATTTATTGAGATTTTGTTGCACATATTAATATACAAAGCACCATAATATTAATAGATGTGGATAAAAGTAAGCCATACTGCTAGGCATATTCTATAACACTGGGGGAGGTAGGAAAATTCTGACTCTGGTTTTGAAGAGGCAATTACAGAGAGAAAAAAAATGGAGTACAAGATGTGTACTCCATTTATAGATTGCCACGGGAGCTGGAGGGAGAAGAAGAAAGAAAACTAGTCTACTTCCCAAATTAAAATTAGAACCCACTGCTCCTATCAACTAAGAAATAATGAACATTCAATAAATGTGTCTGAATTTTTTCTTTGCGAGGCAGATAAAACAAAACCAGCACCTTGTACATGAGAATCTCTAAAAATGTATTTATCAAGAAGGGAAGAAGAGGGAGAAGGAGTACAAGAGTAAGAATTAGTCACCTGCTTATGACTTAAATTTATTATCAGTAAAAAACAAGTTTTTTGATCTTCTGGACTTTCATATGATGAGCTTGAAGGGGTTTTCCAAAGGTATCAAAACAGAGTATGGTCAATGTACCAGAACCATCAGTTTTACCTGAGAGACAACTTAGAATTGTAAAATCTCAGATTCCACCCAGACTTACTGAATCAGAATCTATTTTAATAAGCTCTCTGGGTGACTTACATGTACATCAAAGTTTAAGACACACTAGTGTTCCCCGAGAAGGTCATTCATTACATGATTGTTTATCTTTAATAGCTTAGAATATTTTCACACTATCTTGAAAATAACACAGAATTCCAGAATAACTTAAAAAAATACAGTTATTTGTGGTCAAAAGTAACAGGAAAGTTATGAATCTCAGAGAGCCAAAAAGCTTGAGTCAAGGATGGAGTATCTATAGAACCAGGAGCTGAAAGTAAGCATGGGCTTTTCTGTACCATAGGGGTAGGGATAAAATGGGAAAGGAGGGAAGGAAGAAAAATAAAAGAGAAATAGAAGGAGATTATTATTTTCTTTATGGATGCCCCTGGGCTTTATGCAAGTTACTAACAGATTTGCTTTAGGGTACCATTTTATAATAAATCAACTGTCCCCTAATTTGCCCACACATTTTAGACAAGTGTGAACAAAGCATAAATAACCCTGACACAGGGGCTCTCTGGCTTCTCGTCCTCTCTTGGCTACTAACTAGCTCAATATTCTAGAACAAGGTATCAAGCTTTCTGTACCTGGGTTCTCTTACCTATAGAGAAGGTTTGCACTATAAGCTCTCTACAGTGGTTTCCAGCTACAGTGTTCCATGATTCTGCTGGCACCGATGTATATACCAAATCATGTTAGAAACACACATTTCTAAACAAATAATGTTCAATTGCCACTGAGGGAACTGTTCCCTTTCAAAAAGTAACGGCATCAAAGAGATGCCAGTCTGTGGAAGGGCTGCTCTTCAATAGCACAGCTCTGTATGTTTTGTAACCGTCTGTTCTTCTCTTTTCTCCTTCAAAATGCTAGCCTCATTACCAACAGAAATTCCTTCGAGTTGGTACCTGGGAAAAAGAAAGGCGTAAAGGAGCTGGAGCTGAAGTAGTAGGGGAGATATTAAGTACGTATACACTGACGAACTCAACACAGATACATGCATATGTAAATATGTATTATATATAAGCTGTAACACTTTTCTTACATTATCCTTGATATTTCATTAACTTTTTACTTAAATTTCAATCAACCTCATATCGGCTATCACTGAAAGAAATTAATGGAAATTATCTATGTCTCTACATGTAGAAAACATGTTAGCCTGAGGGAAATTTCTTATCCTGAAATTTCACCAGAAGACTTACAGAAGAGGTTTTGGTCCATCGATGGAGTAGAGTGTTATCACTGTACAATACATAAGCATCCTGTGAGAAGTCTCCCAAATCCTGGGGAGGCAGTCCTGTCAAAAACTAAATCTCCTTTACCATGGCATGATGGAGACCTCAAACTATTAAATTTGTAGGGTTAATTATAGAAAGCTTTAAAAAAAAAGTGAAGGTGTTTTTTTGGAAATGCTCTGAAGTTTTTTTTTTTTTTTTAATTAATGTAATTATTTATGGGAGAAGGATTACCAACAATTGTCTAAATGATTTTCAAAACTGATGCCATGGGAGAAGATAATGGTGCCCATATTGTACTCAAATTTGTTGAATTGGGACCATTTTTAACAAATGATAGCTCTGGTTATACTTGCAGTAGATACAGAGATTAATCAGACCCAGGTAAAGACAAAGTCTCCACCCTTTCTGCAATTACCTGCCCATGCTGGAAGGAGTGAATGGAACAAGGGATATTCCCAGGATAGCCCACAAGAATTCTCGCTTGAGAAATGGTTTCCATTTCTCTCCATGCAGTATTTCCACCCTAGAGTCTAAAAGTTCCCAACTGTGGCTTCTGAAACTCTCTCTAGTCCTGCCATTTGATAGTCTGGAGAGAACTTGCTTGAGTTAGTATTCCACTGCATGCTTTACACATTGCCATTATTTAATCAATGTGTTTATTAAAATGGCCACCGATGATTCTCCTTTTATTCATTTATCATTGGCAGAAGCATCAAGCTCCTGATCCACATATTTGCACTGGGTGAACCAACCATGTTATTTCGTAAGCTATGCTCTTTTTTTCTTTGCTTCTCAGCCCGTATTTCCAACAGCAAACAGCTGGGTAGTATCAGGACCTGCTGATCTGAGCACAAGTCTGGATGTCAGTAACTTTGAGTTCAAATCCCAACTCCACCACATGTTTGTTCTGAAGATGTGAGGCTGTCCCATAAAAGCACTCACTATGGCATTCAAATAAGCCTGGAAGCTACTGTGCCGATGTGCTAACACAAAGAAATCTTTCTTGCAGCTGTGCTTATGGCATTTTTCAATAGTCTTCTAATGGAGATTTGGTCTGCCACAAAAAGCATAGTAAACAGCAAAGATCAAGTGGCCGAGGCTGCCCTTCAGTAAGAATGACTTTGACTGCTCAGAGTGCGACGGGTGGCAAAGGGAAGATTTCAAGGTCAATTTCTTCACCTTTCAAACCTGTGATTTCATATTAGAAGATCAAGCTGTCAGCTTTCCTGTGTCAACAATTCTCTCTGGGAAGGTTAATGTCACTTCTAAGCTTAATAATGGCCCCAAAGTTAGGAATGTACTGTAAACATTCTGAATGTGATGAATAAGTCAAAATAAACAAGGATGATAAATGCAAACTGTGCCTGAAATTCTTTAATCCTAATACTGGTTACAAAAGAAGAGAAAAACATACGCTAACGCTGTATCCATTGGGGGTCAGGTTTGTGTATAAAAAGGACTACATCCTCATGCTACAAAATTCAATGTACCGTCTTCATGCTATGAAACTGAAAATTTCCAGTCTAGAATTTAGCAATACAAAACCCCACACAAATCTGCAGACAATTATTGATTTAAGTACCTAATGAAATTTATAAAATTAATATGCAGCATTTTCTTCTGTAAAATGAGTATAGTATCTCCTTTGCTTGTGTCACAAGATCATGGGGGATTTAAATATGATTTTTATATTAAAGACAGGAAGGGAATTATAAATCACTATAGAATCAGCAGATTTGGCTACTGGTTCTGACAACTTGTTAAAACATGTTTGTTCAGTTATTTCAAGTGACCATGAATTTTGTTTTTCTCTAGTGCAGTAGTTGGTCCCCAACATTACTGCCATTAAAACCGCCTAGAAAACCTGTTAAAATTTTCAATTCCTAGTTCTATTACTATGATCTGAATATTTGTGTCTCCCCAAAATTCATAATCACCAATGTGATGGTATTACAAGGTAGGACCATTGGAAGATAACTAGGTCATGAAGGCAAAACTTTCATGAATGTGATTAGTGCTCTTATATTATAAAAGAGGCCCCAAGGCCGGGCGCGGTGGCTCACACCTATAATCCTAGCACTCAGGGAGGCTGAGGCGGGCGGATAGTTCAAGGTCAGGAGTTCAAAACTAGCCTGAGCAAGAGCGAGATCCCATCTCTACTAAAAATAGAAAGAAATTAATTGGCCAACTAAAAATATATAGAAAAACTTAGCCGGGCATGGTGGCACATGCCTGTAGTTCCAGCTACTCGGGAGGCTGAGGCAGAAGGATTGCTTGAGCCCAGCAGTTTTAGGTTGCTGTGAGCTAGGCTGACGCCATGGCACTCTAGCCTGGGCGACAGAGTAAGACTCTGTCTCAAAAAAAAAAAAAAAAAGAGGCCCTAGAGAGCTGCCTTGCCGCTTCTACCATGTAAGGACACAGCGAGAAGGCATCACCTATGAATCAGAAAGGGGGCCCTCATCAGATATCAATTCTTCTGGCACCTTGATCTTAGACTTCCCAGCCTCCAGACCTGTCAGAAATAAATATCTGTGGTTTATAAGCTACTTAGTCACTGGTATTGTGTTACAGCAGCACAAACAGACTAAGACACTCACCCTGGATCAATATTTAGAGGTGGGACTGAGAAATTACTATTTTCAAAGGGTATTTCTAATGAGCAGTTGGGATAGAGAACTACTGATGGAGTGCAAATCTACTTACATAATAAAATGGAAAGCCAAGAGCTAGAAAATAAAACCTAGGAATGCTCCAGGCTGTGATGCAAACATCCTCCTAAACTTTACATGTCTTCCTGTATATAGTTTTCCACTAAACATCTAATTACTATCTCACCTAAGACCAAAAGATTAGTGAAGAAAAAAACTTCCACAATTTGGATTCATTGGAAAAGTCAATATAAATTAGTGAAAATTCAACATGTTAAAATACTTTAAAAACAATTGTAAAAAATGTAAAATGAGTCTTCATCAAAACAGAGGCTTACAAGTTTAACCAATTTATTTTTCATTCACTGAGTCAGATACATTTCAAGGTCCTTGAGTGATTTCTTTCAACAAACAGATTTTTAAAAAATATATGTAATTAGCAAGTGGGTGCAGCAGTGTATCATCAGTATTTCATGTGCACAGAAGATGTTAATACATTTTTGTTAATAATTAAATGACTATGACCTTATAATAAGGAACAAATATAATACTTGTGGAAGCCCCTACTTTTCCTAATTCTTCCCAATTACAGGTTCTGATACTTTCTTCTATCTGTAGACTTAGCCACACACTTCCACTTCTTATTCTAGCTTGCTTTCTCTCTTTCTCTTCCCACCCCCCATTTCTTTCACACCCACACACAAATACAATCTTTCAAGAGGTAGGTGTGGCATCAGTTCAATTTCCTAACCAATAGAGCCTAAAATTAGTCTTGTTTTCTATGTGTGTGATATACTTTGGGCTGGGGATGAGAACTGACATCTTAACCATCACTGGGACTCTGTATTTTCTATATTGTTCTATATCATGTGACTAAACAGAGATGGATTGAGGGACTGGCCAGTCAAGGACAATAAAATATCACTAGGATCATACTTATTACTGGAAATTTAATGAAAAACTGACTAATGAGAACTCTTCTCAAGAAGAATACTATCTGCCATCAGCAGGAATAAGCCAACTTAGAAGGAATGAGGAATAGTACCATCAAGGAAGCTAAACTGCCTTGCAATAAGTAAGAGTCCAGTTGACTACAGGACTGTTGAGGCAGTAAGTTTGGGGCTATGGTTGACTTACTCAGAGCCATATTAGGAAGACTTGACACAGCCATCATAGTTCTCAGTCTCCATCTTCCCTGCCTGCCCCTTGTTTTTTCTTTAGACCAGTGGTTCTCAAAGTGAGATACTCAGACTTGTAGCATCAGTGTCTCCTAAGACTTGTCTCAGACTTACTGAATCAAGAACTCCAAGATGGAGCACAGAAAACTGTGTTTTAACAGGTCTTCCCAGTGATGCTGATGAATTCTCAAACTTCAAAAAACACTGCTTTAAGGATTTAAAGACTGATAAACAAAACTAATGGATGTTAAATTATTAGTCTTCCCAAGATGCCATCCTAAAGATAGTATTCCATCCCTGACTAACATCCTTCACAATATCCCTCTATAGATTTCTTGCCCCTTGTTAGGTATATTATATGGCTGAGGTCCTGCCATTATCTGCCCATTATCATTCCTCCATTTTCAGGAATGTGCACCCTGGACATTTGTTCATTCAATCACCAACTGGGACAGTCATTAATGTATTGACCATTTCTAATAACACTACCATTTCTTCTTTTTCCCCTTTCCATCTCATGACTACTTGAGCTTCCTCCTACAATGTATATTATCCCACTTTGTCTGCCTTACATAGCAATGATTTCTTTAACCATGACTGACTGAAATCCCTGAGCTTTGCATAGAAAAGTACCTGGTGACAGCCTATAGCTGAATGAGTTAGTTATCCATAATATCAAATCTCCTTCCTCACCCTTCTACACATTACTCAACAACCAGGGTTATGCTAAAATAGTTTAAAACCCAGTCCCTAAAAAAAAAAAAAAAAAAATTGCCTGATCTGTAGTGTTTGCCAATTTCTAAGGTATAAATACTCCCACTATGGTAGATTTCAGGCTACCCACATGTTTCTGAACACAGAGCTGTGAAGAAAAGTGCATAATCAGCTCTAAAGAATCAGTGTGAGCCAGCTGCATCCCACCACTGCCAGAATCTCATAGTAGTCTAATTCCTATGCTCAAGTCCACCCAATTTATAAATACAGAACTATTAAAATGAAATATAAAACTATAGCAAATATGAGAAGATAAACATACAAAACCATGGGTTAGTATAGTCAATATATACAATCCGTTCTTTCAACAAACATTTATTACCTCCTATGTATCAGGTACTGTTACCGGCACTATGAATAGAGCAATGAACAAAACAAACAAAAGTCATATCCTCATGGTGCTTCCATTATAAAAGGCAAAAAATAGGCACAACAGGTCAGCAAAATATGTATGTTAGATGGTGATTAGTGCTATGGAGAAAAATTAAAGGAGATAAAAATATGTAGGTTCTCAATTTTAAATAGCATGGCTAGAGGTAATCTCACCGAGAAGCAGGAATTTGTGCAAAAGCCTGAAAGAAATGAGGGAAGAATTGTCCATGGGGAGACAACAGCCAGTAAAAGGTCCTGAAGCAAGAAGTCACTTGCGTTCAAGGTACAGCAAGGAGGCAGATGTGTCCTTAGTGGAATAAGCAAGGAGGATGACATGAGAGAATGGTGAGAAGAACAGATCATGTAGGCTGTATAGCCTTTTTATGGTGAGATGGGAGCCATTAGAGGGTTTTGAGCAGAGGAGTGACATGATCTGACATATTTTAACAGCATCACTATAGCTCATTTGTAGAGAATAAACTGCATGAAAACAGGGAAACCATGCAGGAAGGTATTTCAGCAATCCAGAGGAGAGATGGTGGTAGACTGAGGCAGAATGTTAACAGCAGACATCAAGAGAAATGGTCAGATTCTGAACATGTTTTGAAAATACAGAAAAGAGATTTTCTAATGAGTTAGATGTGGGTATAAAAGAAAGGATGGAATTAATAATGACTCCAAGGCCTTTGGTTTGTGCAACTGGAGGAATCCAGGTGGCTTTAGATGAAATGGGAAAACTTTGCTAGTAGCTAACTAGGGAATTCAGTTTTGGACATATTATATTTGAAATGACTATTAGATATCTAACAGAAGATATAATTTAAGTAGTACTATACAGGAGTATGGAGCTAAGGGGATAATTTCAGGCTAGAACTGTACATTTGTGAATAGTCAGTATATAGACGGCATCGAAAGCCGTAAGACTGGATTAGATCACCAACAGTTAGTTAGTTCAGGTATAGAATGGAAGTCCAAAGAATGAGCCATAAGAAAAGAGCAGTAAAGGTGATGAAGGCAGGAACCAGAGAAGTAGAAACTCTTGGTTCGTAGCTTTCTGTGACTATAACTTGACATAGAGTAGGTCAAGTAATAAACATTCAACACCTACTACGTGCCAGGAACTATTCCACATAAAGTGTGAAAGTCTTATAATACTAAACTGCATTAATAATGAAGATAACATTTGATAAGGAAATCCTACCTTTGCAAAGGAGGGATACTTATATTTAAATTTCCCCAGTTTCCAAATAAAAAGTTATTAAAGAAAATTCAATATTCTCATTGCAATGTGTAAAAAGAATAACAAAAAGAAAAATTTAATGTTATTTTAAACTATTACTATACTTACCTCAAATTCCAACTCCTCCATGAAATAAGTCTTGAATGTAATTCTTCAAAATTTATCTCACATTTGATCTACTAATCCATAAATTCTCTCATGTTCCTCTCAACCGTATGTTAACGTTCCTTCTTCTTAACTTTCAGCCATTGTAAAGGTGGTCTACTCTTAAGCATGCAATGTGGTTCAACTTACAAGAGTCATGTACAAATGTTCCTTTCTAATTCCCTGCATTTCATTCATCTATTCATTCATATACTCACCATTCATTCCATCAACAAATAAGCCTGTGGTAGGTACTGTCCTCAGGACACAGTGATCTTTACATTTCACTTATATCTCTAACCTGACAGGCAGCCTTGCAAATTTTAGGATATCAATGAATATCAGGTAATTTAAAGAATAAGTTTCTGAACAATTATTATTTAAAATGTCTTCCTTGTCTTCTCTCTCAAGCTCAATATCTGTGTTAATCCATAGGCAGAACCCAAGTAATGGAATAAGAAAGTTTGGTGAGGACACTTAGAACTATGGATTAGTAGTTACTGGGCTTCTAATTTTTTTTTTTTTTCACTCTGTCACCCCAGCTAGAGTGCAGTGGCATGATCATAGCTCACTGCAACCTCAAACTCCTGGGCTCAATCAATTCTCTTGCCTCAGTCTCCTGAGTAGCTGGGATGACAGGCTTGCCACTGTGCCTGGCTAATTTTTCTCTTTTTAGTAGAGACAGCGTCTTGCTCTTGCTCAGGCTGGTCTCAAACTCCTGACCTCAAGTGATCCTCCCACCTTGGCCTCCCATGGTGCTAGGATTACAGTCATGAGCCACCATGCCTGATGATCTTCTAATTTCTCTGCTGGTTTGTTTATGAGAAAGGCAAAGAGTTGTGGTAGGTCTCAAAGCAGTACGTGCAAATGCAATCCCAGCAATACAATCAGAATTCAGCCCTTATATAAGTTTTATCCCTTGCTTCTGTCATTAAAAATCATAGTTGAACATGTTATCCAGGTTGCATTTTCAAAAGTAGAAGTTCATTCCCAATTGAATGATTCACTTCTAAGACTGACTCAGTAAAATCCGTATCTGCCTTTTGGTTCTTTTTTTCCTTTTCTTTCTTTCCTCCTTTTAAAATAAACTAAAGCTTAATTATTCTACAACAAAAGAAGCAAACATCTACTGTTGCATATATGATCAAAACATTACATTCTAAGCCAAACGTTTTTTAATTTTTTCATGTTCCTCCCTCTCTCTTTTTCCAAGAAAAACTAATTTTAACAAAAAACAATTTTCAGGAAATCACTCTATAGTCCCAAGTTCCAATGATTAGAACTCAGTATTCTGTTTACAGGTAGAACTATATTTGTGCAAAAATATCCTGTCACATGGGAAATAAAATGATGTAAGTGAATATGGTATATTATCTTTGCACTGGATATTATAAATGATATAATGACATCATGATAGATCTTTAAATTTCTTCATTTAAATTACTGGTTATTTTTTCTGCAAAATATAAACTCTTCATGTTTGGATTGGGAACCCATGAATACATACCCATAAAGCAATAAATCTACAATGAAATTTTGGGGTGAAAGAGACATACCTTTTCTTTTCTGTTGGCAGAATGATCTAAATAAAATTATATTCTGTTGACAAATATGTGATAAGCATATTTCTTCTAAGGAATAAGAGATCAAAACTTTATCAAAGATATGTTTCATCCATGAAAGATTATGTGAAATTCTATCTCTATGTGTAATCTACAGACAATGAAAGAAAAGCACTTGAAAGTATGTGAAATTACCTTACCCTTTAGGAATTTTGCAAAAATTTACTTGATGCCTACTTGATGGCTACTTGATGCCAAAAGAATCAAAAAATGAAATAAACAGGCAATTTTCATCCTTTGTGTTCTTTATATAATTCAATATACATCTAATCGAAATATATATGTAGTTTTTTTTTTGTTTGTTTGGTTTTTTTTTTTGAGACAGTCTCACTCTGTTGCCTGGGCTAGAGTGCAGTGGTGTCATCTTAGCTCACTGCAACCTCAAACTTCTAGGCTCAAGCGATCCTTCTGTCTCAGCCTCCCAGAGTGCTAGGATTACAGATGTGAATCACTGTGCCAAGCCCAAAATAAATATTTTAAGTGGAATAAATCACATATGAGCATTAGCTATTAGAGGCATGTTTATAAATAAATTGGAATATAAATAGAAAGTTCCACATCCCAAAACTTTTATAAATTTCTGAGAATTATAAATAATGATATATACAACTATTTCATTAACAGATTTAAATCCACTGTAGACTGAAAACATATGAAATATATAACTTTGCTTTAAATTTTTTAGTCTTTATTAAGTATATATGCAGAATAGCACATAAAATGCAATTATATGGTGTATAATTACTAGTGTAATTGCTAAAAATTACAAAGCTAATTCCTGTGTAACCATCACACAGGTCAAGGAAAGGGCACTGCTAACCTCTAACAAGTGGAGAATTATTGAGTCATGGAAGAAGGATAGAAAAATGTGAGACAGGGAACTCACAGGTACTGCTTTGGGCATTGCTGCTGCATTACCTAACTGAGTCACCAAGTCTCAAAACAAAGTTTCAAATTGCCCTGATCAAAACAGGATGGAGGCAGGGCAAGTTCCAACCAGTTAGAACCAAGATGGCAGAGGAATACAGGATATCTCTCTGATTCCAAGAAAACACCACCCCTTTAATGAATATTTCTCCCCTTGTTAATTAAGCTGTAGCTTAAATAGAAAGGCAACAAGAACCAGGGCATCAGTTATTTTCTGCAGGGAGAGCTAAACTCTACTCTGCCTGTGGAGTAGACTTTCTATAGTTTCTACCAGGGGGCTGGTTCTCTTCTGCAGGGAAAGCAAGCCTCTACTCTGTCTGTGAAGCACATTTCTGTAGTTTCTGAATAAATTGTGCTGTCACTTCATACCGTTGGGACATTCCTGAATTCTTTCATATGCAAAGCCAAGGACCCACTTGGACCTTAAGTTCCCAGCATTGGGAGTCACTTTCCTGTTTCAAATGGAGGGAAGGAAAAAAGGAAGGAAGGTAGGGGAAAAATGTAAACACTACTAGTTAACCAAAATCAACTATTTTTTAGTACTAAAGTATAAGAGGAAAATGTAAAATTAACCCATTTAAAATAAAAACATAACTATCTGAGCAAAATATTAGCATATAAATAAAATTTATAAGTTAAAGGTTTAGAACTGAAAATTTCATGGTAATAATATAAATCAATTTCTTAAATTGGTATTATAGTTGTTTTACATCATCTAATGGAAAAATGTTACTATAGTTCAATGTAATAGGAGAGAAATACAAGTATTTATAAGGTTTATTTAATGTACTAAAGTATGAAGAAAAATCTCAGACAATTCAAAATTGTTTTGTCAACAGGTTACAAATAATATTAAAATGAGGATTCCCCATCAACAGAACTTAGTCTAAAATTTCACATAATTAGTCTAAAATTCCAAATGCCCTTTTTGTAAGCATGCAGAGTTATAACAGGTAAAATAAAAGACATATGGATATATTGTGCTGGTTTGAGAAATTAGGATATAGGATTCTATTTCAAGTCTTGTTCTGAACTTCTCATTATACTTTTGGTAAATCAGTTAACCTCACCTGACTCAATTTCTTCCCCTTAATATGAAGACATGTGTTTATTTACTAATCCCCTCAGACATTCATAAAGCAAATATTTATTGAAAACCTACTAAATGCCTAGCACTATTTTAGATACCAAAAATGCAACAATAAACATATATCTTACCTTCTTGTGAGTAGGCAGAAGGATGGGAATAGAAAATAACCAAGTAAGCAAACAAGAAAGTAAGAGGTGCTATGAAAAGAATCAACCTGGTAATCCAATTTCTAAGTAACTAGAACTTTTCCCTTTAAGGTTTCAAAATTTTACACTAGGGTAGGAAGGTTTCCATTTGTTTCTGACCATATTGACATTCATCTAAGTGGATGCTTGCCCATTCCCAGAGTAACATGACATCTCACACACAAGACATTTCACTCACTTACCAAAGATCTACATGATCTCCAGAGTATTGCACAGGGAAACAACTCTTCATAAACATAAAAGTCGTGAGCGGCTAAACTTTCATTGTTTGTTTAGAAGACTGTATATTTTTTCCAGGGTTTAGTTTTCCAGGGTGAAAAGCTCACTCTACTAGAACATGAACAGAAAAAGTAAGTTCCCAAATTCAAGAGAGAATGCTTCGGCCGGGCGCGGTGGCTCACACCTGTAATCCTAGCACTCTGGGAGGCCGAGGCGGGAGGATTGCTCAAGGTCAGGAGTTCGAAACCAGCCTGAGCAAGAATGAGACCTTGTCTCTACTATAAATAGAAAGAAATTAATTGGCCAACTAAAAATATATAGAAAAAAATTAGCCGGGCATGGTGGCGCATGCCTGTAGTCCCAGCTACTTGGGAGGCTGAGGCAGAAGGATTGCTTGAGCCCAGGTGTTTGAGGTTGCTGTGAGCTAAGTTGACGCCACGGCACTCAGTCTAGCCTGGGCAACAGAGTGAGACTCTGTCTCAAATAAATAAATAAATAAATAA
>CAUYRT010105630.1:0-28163 GCA_963574885.1 Lepilemur ruficaudatus | reverse complement strand
AGTAATTGTTGCAAATGAGCTTTTTCACTTTTTTTTTTTTTTTTTTGAGATAGAGTCTCACTCTGTTGCCTGGGCTAGAATGAGTGCCGTGGCATCAGCCTAGCTCACAGCAACCTCAAACTCCTGGGCTCAAGTGATCCTCCTGCCTCAGCCTCCCGTGTAGCTGGGACTACAGGCATGAGCCACCATGCCGGGCTAATTTTTTCTATATATTCTTAGTTGGCCAATTAATTTCTTTCTATTTATAGTAGAGATGGGGTCTCGCTCGCTCTTGCTCAGGCTGGTTTCGAACTCCCGACCTTGAGCGATCCACCCTCCTCGGCCTCCCTGAGTGCTAGGATTACAAGCGTGAGCCACGGCGCCCGGTCTGAGCTTTTTCACTTTTTAAAGAAGGCTGGGGAGACTGCAAGCGCGTCAAGCATTTAACTTTTTGTGTTCTGTCCAGTAGAGGGCGATATTTTACATAGTACACGACCTCTTGCAATTCTCTACTTTCAGATGTCTACACATTTATACATCCGTATATACAGTCAGATAAGAGTATTTACATGACCTAAATACAAATAGTAAATATACCTAGTTTTTCCAAAAAAAAAATTGTAAGTTGCATAAAAGTTTCTATTCTAGGCCCTCAGGGACACACTGTATGTTAATAGTCATTATATGTACATTTGGGAGCTTTTAAACTGACAACATAAGAATAATGTTCTTATTTCATAGAGGAGAAAACTGACTCAGAGAGATTATGTAACTTGCTCAAGGCTACATTCCCTGTCATGCATCTTAGAACCGATGTCTCCAGGATTTTAACTTGAATCTAACTACTAAGATTATGCTCTTATCACTTCCCCAATACGATTTCAGCAATCTTTCTAAGGTAAGTAGTTCACAAAACGAGGCTTTGACATTTTTCAAAAGGGTTAGCCCTGTGGATACTTTCCTGAACTCAGAGTTAACATTTTCAACACTACTGAATGTCTTTCCTGCAGTGACGTGTGTTTTTGAGTGACTCTGCCAAGGATATCCCCAGATTGTGGAGGTCAGTTGCCCTCTAGGGACTGGGCAATGGTCTCAGCAAGGTATAGGTCAGTGGAAGTCAGTTGGTTCCACGCCGTTCTCCCAGTGGAATTCCCACTTGGTCCCTGCCGTAGTCCAGAGGCTATGCATGAGGAAAGTCGCGATTGGGAACTTATGCATCTAGGGCTCACCATTTGCCAGTCTTTTTCTGCATGGTTTACTCCAAGGAACTCGAAGAAAGAAGCAAATCCTTCATTGAGCCACAAGTCGTCCCACCAGTCCATGGTCACAATATTTCCAAACCACTGAAATTACAAGCAATAAAGGGATAATTAAATTCTTACGCTTACGGCAGAGAGGCCTGGAAATCTTCAAGACATCTATTTGTCCACGTAAATTTTGTCACCGTGACACAGAAGTGGCAGACATCACATTTATTTCCTCCTTTATCCTGATTTTTAAATTACATTAAATTCTCCCTAGTTTATTGCCTTTATTTAGGTATTACTGGGAATATATAGATTTATAGGAAGGCCTCCTGTGTATTTCCTGAAGGTAAAACAACGTGTTGTAAAGTTTCTTTATGGTTAAATGTCTATTAGTACCAAGAAAGATTGTCATGCAAGTTTTTTTTGTTTGGGTTTTTTTTGAGTTGACTATTTTGTATTTGCTAAGTTATAAATAATTTGAAATATTCCTGTGGTCTTAAGCCACTTTAAAAAACAAGCTGATGTGACGCTAAGATCCTATACCTGATGCACAAGTTCATGGGCAACCACAGTGGCCACGCTCTGTTGGTTGGAGGAGGATGATTCGTTAGGGTCGTAAAGCAGGTTTGTTTCTCTGTAAGTGATGAGTCCCCAGTTCTCCATAGCACCGGTGCCAAAATCCGGAATAGCGATTTCATCTATGGAAAAAGAGAAAGTCCAGGGAAAAATACATTCTTTTCATTTGTTCACAGCATTTCATACCAAATTAAGTGCTCTGCATGAATGTTTTTTAAAAGGCTAAAAATAATTTTTTCAAAGTGAAAAACAGTAATCATTTGTGCAAGCATTTCAGTCCTAATGCAGTCAAGATTTCCAGGGCGCATTTCCTGTTGGCTCCAGATATCGATGTATCTCTGTTTGTTTATTTATTTAGGAAGGACACGAAAGGCCATGCTCTTTTCAAGGCCTCTACAATTTTCTTTTGTCCTTCACTGTACTGATTTTTATTAGCTTTTTTCCCCATGATTTTCACGTAGCTCATAGATAGCATCTGTTTGGGGAGATAAGTTGTGAGGAAAAAGAGAATGAAGTTCTCAAATGAGGACTTAGAAATGCAAAGCTTCTGAGTGCACAGAAACATATTTCCATCCAAGGATACAGAATACTAGAGAATATAAAACTCCACATTTTTTCTTTAATTGTACACAATTTGAGGTCAACATGATTCCCTAGCACTCTGATCACTTACCATCCATTTATATGTATTAAATAGCCTGGAGAAACACGGACTTGACCATATTCTCTCTAAATTCCCTTCCAGTTATAAAATATTGGATTCTATGAGGACTTTGTATCTATTCTTTATTCTTACTGAGGCCTGGAATCTGAACTATAATCTCTGACAGCAGGAGCCAGTGTTGATCATTCCTACGTTGAAACCCAAACAGAAAACGCTCAGTTGATGAGTGGGCAAAATACAGCTTCTCTGGTTAATGAACTATAACCAGAATGTAATTTCTTTTCTTTTCTTTTCTTTTCTTTTCTTTTTTTTTTTTTTTTTGAGACAGAGTCTCACTCTGTTGCCCGGGCTAGAGTGCCATGGAGTCAGTCTAGCTCACAGCAACCTCAAACTCCTGGGCTCAAGCGATCCTCCTGCCTCAGCCTCCCAAGAAGCTAGGACTACAGACATGTGCCACCATGCCCAGCTAATTTTTTCTATTTTTGGTAGAGACGGGGTCTCGCTCTTGCTCAGGCTGGTCTCAAACTCATGAGCTCAAACAATCCGCCTGCCTCGGCTTCCCAGAGTGCTAGGATTACAGGCTTGAGCTACCGCGCCTGGCCTAGAATGTAATTTTTTTATTATTACGTATAACTTAAACGAGCCACAGTAGCAAAAATAAATTGAATTTTCATTTAACATGTAAGAAAAGGCCCTTTATTTCTGGTTAAAAGATTCTGAAGCTTTTTATAAAAGAATGAAAAGAGATTTATCTTCAATAGAGGTCAAGATGATAACAGTAGTCTCCTTTTCATGTTATCTTCATTTTTAGGTTTGGTTATTTTATCACAGGAATATCACTTAAAGGGTAGAGAAGTCTCTCCCCCAGGAGTCAATATTTTTCATAATGTGTGGAGTGTAGTTTGCTCCTAATCCTGGAGCAAAAGAAATTTTTTGTAATCTTATTTCTCTGGAAAGTATTGTCAATGTGTTAATAATTAATTAACTGCAGTACATCTAATTTTTTTAGAGTATAATAAATGCAGAAGTCATTTCTAAGGAGTTTAAGACACAGGGTTGAAAATGCACACAAAAGAGTATGAAGAAGGAGTTGGGGAGCAGGAAGAAAGAGAGGAGAAGAAAGAAACAGATTTGTGAGATTTCCACTTCCCAGGTTATCCTGGGTGGTACAAGTGAGATAAAGACAAACAGCCTTTACATTCATGTGCTTAATATTTTATTAAATATTATTCTGAGCTTGATGAAAATGTGTTTCTCTCTGTCTCCTTCTCTAATAGTTGTTAAGCAATCAAAAATGGAACTGTTTCCATTGAAGAGAAAATGTAGCATCTGCAAACTTGCTCAGAGCCACAGCCGTTCCCACGCAGAGAATCTAGCACTGCGGTTGCTTTGATCACTTGTTGAAGTGAAGGGCAGAAACAGGAACAGGGGAGGGAGCTCTCTTTGTTGGTTGATTTGTTTTCTTACTGCCTTCATTTCATCCTTACAAACATCTATATGGGTGTTTTCTTTAAAGTCTTTGCTAAGAGCACTCAAGCTTATTAATAAAGTATTTCTGTTATTGATAGAAGTGTCATATCTACCCTGATTTGATTATAGGCCCCCTTTTGTTTTAAAAAGAAAGCATACTTCTCGTTATATTAGAAAAAAGTATTTCTGGAAGGAACACCAATGTTTCACTTTAACTCCTGGAGCATCTGCAATTTGTCTTGTCCAACAGTGGAAAGATTGGAAGCACATGGGACTCTCACAGCATCGTTTATCTCTATTATTTTCCAACTCACTGATAGGGAGGAAATGGAAGCTATCAGTTTGGGTATTGATTTTAAAATCAGCTGATGTAGATTGCTCTTCCTGGCTGCATCATTATCGAGATCTGCAGTTTGATGCACAATGCTTTCATCTTCACGTGGAAATAAAAGACTATATTTTTATCAGATAAGAACAGGGTATAGACACTATTCCTGAAGGAATCCAGAATGGATCTCTCAGCACCAAGTAAGCAGTAGACACATATTGTAGGCATATAATAAAAGAACATAGGGAGGACCATTACTAATGGTAATACCATTGGAGGAAGTGAGTTAATTCAGGTGGAAACAAAGGCAACATTATAAATAAAATAAAAAAATGATTCTCACCTAATTTAGGAAGAGAATAATTCATTGCAAAGTATTCTTCAAAATAATCAAACGCAATTTTAGTGATGTTTGCAGCATATTCAGCTGTGTGCTTTTGCTCTGGCTGGACATAAACAGTGAGCTATTAAACAAAACACAAAAAGTTCAGTGAAAATTATTCTTCATTCAGTGAAACACAAAAACTGTGATACATGATAAAGTTCAAGAAAGTAGGCTTTGGAGCCAGATAAGTCTAATGTGAATCCCAGTTCTGCCGCATCTGAGCTGTGTGGTCTCAGATAAATCACATCACTGAGACTCTCGTAAAAGGACAATAAAATTCTGCAACTCACTGAGTGATTTGAATGACTAAAAATAGTGTAAGACACAATGATTGTCACAGAGTTCCAGACATTTCAAATGTTATTACTTTTTTTCTATTTAGAACATAAATTGTCTTCTTAATACCTATGAATCTATGTATCTGTCCATCCATCCATCTCTCTTCTCTCTCTCTCTCTCTCTCTCTCTCTCTCTCTCTCTCTCTCTTCCTCTATAGTTTGTCTTTGAGGAAATGAATTCATGTGATTTTTCTCACTTAAAAGCCCTTGAATACATGTGGCCCACTTGTGGTATTTTATCCAGTTGCTCCAAATTACTCTTCTGATATTTCAACTATTCTTCTCCCAGAGCCTAAAATATAATGATCCAAAATTTTCCTAAGGGAGTCATCTTGGTAAGCTACAACAATCTTCTAAGTCACCAGGGTATTATATTGTGCCCCGTGACATAATTTATAAATCAAATCAAGTAGAAACTTTTCCCCTCAGTTCTAAGTTTATATGACTTTGTAAAAAAAAAAAAAAATCAAGGATCCACTTAAACATAGTATCATGCAATTAGCTGTGGTCCTTGGACACTAGGGTTTATGCCTAAGCGTATCATAGCTGATTAGGCATGTCTTAGTATGTAAAAGAGGAAAATATGATTCAGGCAACTGGTGTTTGCTAAAAGTTTGTGAGAAATTCAAATAAAATATACCTGCTAAATTTAAAACCTGATTTAAAACCCTCAAGTAAAGCAAAACATGCCGTCATTTAGCAAGTTCAAGACCATTTACCTAACCAGACCAGGCAACTCAAGACAAAAAAATAAAAAAGGAAAAAGGAACGACGTCTATTCTCTCCATTTTTCTCAGTGCATTGCTGGTTTGGGGATTCATTTAAGCACACATCTTGAGCCATTTTCTCTTAAAAGTAAAGAACACTGAAAAGAGTCAATAATTTAAGTAACCAATTCTGAAAAAGCATCCCTTAAACTTCTAGCAATGGCTGACTGTTCTCACGCCCACTGGGTAACTGACATTCTTGCCTGATTTGCATAAGTGAAAATGAATCCATCTTCACTCCAAAGACACCACAACTCACTCAATGATCATCTCAACATTCTTTGAGGTGTGATGGACTCCCTTTAAGCAGCCTCCTTCCAAGACAGTATAATCCATTTTCTCTTACCTATTTCTTTTTTTTCTTTTTTCTTTCTTTCTTTTTTTTTTTTCTGAGACAGAGTCTCACTCTGTTGCCCGGGCTAGAGTGAGTGCCGTGGCGTCAGCTTAGCTCACAGCAACCTCACGCTCCTGGGCTCAAGCGATCCTCCTGCCTCAGCCTCCTGAGTAGCTGGGACCACAGGCATGCGCCACCATGCCCGGCTAATTTTTTCTATATGTTTTTAGTTGGCCAATTAATTTCTTTCTATTTATAGTGGAGACGAGGTCTCGCTCTTGCTCAGGCTGGTCTCGAACTCCTGACCTTGAGCGATCCTCCCGCCTCGGCCTCCCAGAGTGCTAGGATTACAGGCGTGAGCCACCGCACCGGCTCTTACCTATTTCTGTTGGTGATAGCAGAATGTCACGTCTTTAAATAAGGTTGGCATTAATGTAAATTCAGTCCAAATAAAAGCAGTCCCTTCCTTTCTTGTTTCTGAGAAACTGCAGTCTGGTCAATCTACACATCACCTGTGATCTATGACCCCACAGAATCAGGGGCATAGATTTTATTTTATGACTGCTACTTTGCTCAGCTGAGCTAAGCAATCATAGAATATATACATACAGCCCACTGATTCTGTAACATAATTAACCAAAGCCTATCTATGAGTGCATCTTATCTGCCATCTATCAGAAACATATTTTTACGTTAAAGACCCCACCAACATGCCAACGTCGTCTGTCATTTGAAACTCCAGAATAGTTTCTGCGTCATCCGTTTAATAGCAGCGCAAGTGTGATATTTGGATTTGGTGATTTGCAAAAGCATCCTCCCTGCTGATGCCTTGGCTCATCCTCAGCTGCAGAGCCTCAGAACTTCTGTCCATGGCAAAGTTCAGTAAATTACTCCTGAATCATCACCACTTTTTAATAACTGCCATATTTCTAGTTCATGTGCTTGCTTTACTGACATGATTTTTGAAAAAGTGCATGACTAGCCATATTGAAATGACACGTAGTGGGGAGGGATATATACACGTGTATTTTCTTTCTTCTTCTAAAAGAGTCATGTGTCTTTACTATTCAAGGACCTTATTAAAGTTTAAATATAAAGCTTGTACATAACCTTTATAACTATATAAACTTTATAACTTTATATATAAGTGCTATAACTTCATATATAAGCTCTATAACTTCATATGTAAATTTTTTATAGAAACATAAATATGAAGTTTGTAAGGCTTCAAGAACCTTTATGCATATATTTACTTTTTAAAGAGAGTAAGCTCCGTAAGCAAATGAAATTACCTGGGTATATCCCCGTTGGGCACTATCAGTCATATCGCAAAGCAGTGAATTTATTGAGCTAGAGTCGGTGGTAAAATCTGGGCTTTCTAAAGCCTACATTGAGCTGATTATTCTTTTGGGAGGGGTGGTACACCTGCTTCCTCATTGCTATTGCTGCTCTTCCCTCGTCATATTGGAATGCACCGTGAAGTAGCTTCTCACAGTTCATAGTATCATCCCCTTGGGTCAAGTGTTTCCAGCAAGTGGAGAGATGAGAATTAAGTCCCTGAGAATTGATTCCTGGTTGATGGCTGTCACTCCTTTTATGTGTCCCTTTCCTAGACTTTCTATTACTTGACAATCATGACTAGATCCACTAGATCAGCCTCCCTTGAACAACTTAATGAGGCCAAGAACCCTCTTTGCATTCAGTGATTATTTATGTCTCCACAAACAAACCAAGTGCAAAGCTCAGCAATGTAATTATTATGATTACTTATTAGTCTCACTGAGTACTTAAAATTTTTCAGGTAATGGGGTAAGCACTTCCCATGCAATCTCTCTTTCACTCTCACACTTCAGTTCCATGAATCTGCTACTCTTAATAGTAATAGAATATAATAATTTTGTATCACTGATGGTTACATGCCCCAGTCCTTTCACTGGTCCAGTTCCCACAATCCCTATCTACAATTATAAATGCCAAAGAGCTCCGCAAATCGAAAGCTTTTTATATTATTTAAGCAAACTAATTTGGCAGTATCATATGACCTGAATTGATAGGAGGTTTTTTAATAATCTTTATTTTTCTCACTATAAAAAAAAAAAAACTGCTGCAGAAGTGTCCCTGACTATAAGGTGCTGCCCAGATTCCACAATAGTTACTGAATAATACACAGTATTTGAACCACATTACTGTTCACAAATTTGAAAATTTCTGAATTCCATCCTACAGCTGGCCACAAGAATTTGGGATAAGAATTGTAGACCTGTATTTAGAATTTTAGAGGCTGAAGGGAATTTAAAAATAAAGTTCTGCATTGTATACATGAGAAAAATGAAGTCTAAGGCAGAACTGATGCTAGAATTCAGGGAAAAGTTTGTTTTTAACTATATCATACGGCCTCTTTTCTTTCCTTGTAAGACTGAATCTTGACTCTCCTTAGCTACAAAATAGAGGTAACAACAGTACTGACATCAGAGAGATATCACAAGAATTAGACAAGGGAAGGCACAGGCAGGCTCGACACGTAATAGTTCTATGTGTCCGGTCAAGATCATCAGCATCACTGGAGATGATGTCGCTTTCTTTGTCTGCACATCCTTATGTATGAGCGATGCCCATGACGTGGTGTCCACACTGCCATTAGGAACACTAGGAGAGTGCAGGGGAAACAATGAAAGCTATGGTTGTGACTTCCGAAATGGGCTCTGGATGCCCTCACGATAAATGTGAAAGCCCAACCAGGGCTGGGGAACCGGCAGCCTCTAGGCCACACGTGTCCCTCCAGATCCCCAAGTGCGGCCCCTTGACCAAGTCCAAACGTCACAGAACAAATCCCTATATTAAAAGGATTTGTTCAGTAAAATTCAGTCTAAGGGCCAAGGATCTAGAAGGCCACATGTGGCCCCAAGGTAGGTTCAGAGCCTGGTTTGGAAAAGCTGCTAGCAATAAAAACAAAAGGCCGGGGGGAAAGTAAACCACAGACCTTTTGCTCTAATAATTGGTTGGAGAGAGAATGGACAGATATTCAGACTACTCAGTCTCAGAAAGCCAAATGAAAGCTACCTGGGTCAGGGAAGCAGAAGGAAGGTCGATCAGACAACACCCAGAAAGGGTACGCTGGGGTCTGAGATGAAGACACTGAACTTACAAAGACCACATGAACCAAAAGGAATCAGCTTAAACAGCCAGCCAGTCGCCACTGCCACCAACACTCAGGTCAGAAGCCGAGCCAGGGCCTGCGGGCTTCCACCTGGGAGCTCTGCGGGTCAGTTGTGCCCTGGCTCCATGTCTTTATTGTCCTTGCCTGTTGAGCAACTTCGGTTGATAATGGCAACCATGCATCCAGGTTTGCCCAGGAATAGAAGTCTGTGGCTTACCTGTTTATATTTCTTGTCCCAGCATAACTAATAACACCTGCTTTATTATTTATATTTTATAGATGATAAAATATATAGTCACTGTACCTATTGACAGCAGCCTGACTTTTCCCAGCTGATCATCCAGCAGAAGTAACACCATTCACCTCCTCAGGTTTTGCAGGCTCTCATCTGAACCACTCCAAAGAGACACACCACTTCAAATACCCAGGACCCTTGCAGGGCCCCTGAAACACAAGGTGGGCACCTTGATACCCAGATGGATGGTCCTTCCAGGAAAGACCTGAAAGCACACTTGGGTGGCACTGGGCAATAGTGACCACTTCTGCTTCACCTCTCAATGGAGGTACAGATACCCTATCATGGTGGGGCGTGGTGGCTCATGCCTGTAATCCTAGCACTCTGGGAGGCCAAGGCAGGAGGATCGTTCAAGGTCAGGAGTTCAAAACCAGATATTGTATCATATTTCACTCCCTTAAGGGCTCAGCAGCCTCCTGTGCACATTTTTATGAATCTTTATAAAGATTTATAAAATAGCATGATTGAAGGAACTGCCTGTTTCATTATCAATACTGAGGCAGCCAGGATGATAAAGAGCAGAAAAATCTATCTTTTAATTCTATAAATGCACATATTTAAGGTACATAGTATTACTGAACATGTCATCAATATGTTGAATTTTACAAGTTTACATTCTTCTAAATATTCCACCAGCAACAGGCAGAAAGTTAGGTAGAAAAGAATAGCAATACATTGGGGTTTTTTTTCAAGGTTTCCCTTATCAGTGTGATATATTCTTCCTAAATTTTTATTTTCCCCTTACTCAGAGATAAATTGGTATAAATATGCAAAGTCTTGGCTTTAAGTTTGGGTGAATAAAGACCTTTTTTCTGCTATGGTTGTGCTGGTTCAAACCACGTTCAGAACTTTTGAGTTCAGAACGCAGCTGCTAAGAAGTGCTGGTGAGGAGAAAGTGAGCAGGGCCACTTAGGTTACACAAAGCATTTATTGGCAGCTTCTATTTAGGCCAAAATTTAAGTGAAGATTACATGCAAGCGGAAAACCAAAAGCAAGCAGGGGTAGCTATGCTTATATCAGATAAAACGGACTTCAAAAACAGTAAAAAAATAAAAATAAAAAATAAAAACAAAGAAGGTTATTATCTAATGATAAAGGGACCAATTCAGCAAAAGGATATAATAATTCTAAATATATATACACCCAACATTGGAGCATCAAGAGTCATAAAATAAATAATACTAGACCTAAAAAAAAGAGACAACAATGCAATAATAGTGGGGGACTTCAACACCCCACTCACAGCACTAGACAGACTGAGACAGAACGCCAGTAAAGAAACATTGGACTTAATTGAACTTTAGACCAATTGAATTGTATATTCAGACATATACAGAACATCTGCCCCACAACTACAAAATATACACGCAGAGAATTTTCCAAACCTAGAGGAAGATATCAAAATTCAGGTACAAGAAACTAATGGAACACCAAACAGATTTAACCAACTAAGACTACCTCAAGGCATTTAATAATCAAGCTCCCAAAGGCCACAGATAAAGAAAAAGTCCTAAGGGAAGCAAGAAAAAAGAAAAAAAATAACACATAAAGGAACTCAAATACAAATATATCTCTGAGTATTAAAACAATGATACTTTTTTCTAAAAGACTATTTCCATGAAGGGAAATACATCAATAAAAATCCATGGCATAAAATCTAAAACTGTTACAAAAAATAAAGTCTATCCAAAAAAAAAAGTGCATGGCATATACACTGTCTGCCCTCCGCCAATCTTTCTAATCCAGACAAACAGTGAACTAAGATGGAAGCCAGTAAGAAGACATAGTCAAGTAGCAAGAATTCATTCACAGGTATAATTCTAGGTGCAATTATTCAGGGATCTTCTTGTAAGGATTTTTGGAAGAAAGCACAATATACCTCTTTTACTCAGTCATTAAAATTAACATGGTTATAGTATAAACCCAATTAAATGGATAACAGCTTCCACCAGCCTTCTCTTAGTGAACAGTTCTTCCCAACCTCTTCTTCTGATCAGGAAAACCAAGGAGAATTTGGCTAGACTTGAAATAATCCCCAACAGGGTAAACTGTTCCTTTTCGCATATTCTTCTTTACAAAAGATGGAGGCCAATTGCCCCAGAGAAATTCAAGGCTTAATTAAAACTTTCTGTTTCCCTGGGAACAGGATCACTCTTTTGCTATTTACATTGGCCTGAATTTGATTCCTTATGGACTGGTGCAAAGCTGAAATATTCTGGCAAAGTTACTGAAGGTCAAATATACCTCAGAAGGCATCACAAACCTAATAACTTAGAATAATATTACATATAATAAATATGGATAATTTTTCTTTTTCCTACTTCCTGTTTTTCTTCCAAATTTTCTATAATGTATGTATATTTAACTTATAATTTAAAATTAAAAATATTTTATCTGAGTCACGGTACCAAAAAAGTATATATTTATAATCCACATTGTTCTAGATTTAAAAATAAATTGCAATATATCCCAATGTGAAATTTGAGCTGAATTATCAGGTTAATGACATACTTATTGGGGATATTGTTTCCTATGATAAGACTTCTACAAGAACAATAGCATCATATTTTTAATTTGGTAACTCAAGAGTTAGTTTACCTAACTAAAAAGTCATATGATCTCTCTTTGTATAGTTCAAAGTTTGTTTTTTTTGTTTTTCTAACATAAAATTCAGTAATTTCAGTTACTTTAAAATCCTTAACCAATCAAGTAAACCTCAAGAAGGCCTCAGGAGTAGCTTTCTTACCAATAAAGTTGTAAAAAAATCCTTCCACCAGTGGCTGGCCTCAATTTTTGCTAAACTATCCTAAATACCTCTTCAAGTTACTTTTTTTTTCAGGATTAAATGAAAATGTAATGCAATTCATCCTCTAAAAAGAATATATACAGAGTCAAAAGTCTTCTGAGATACTTTTAAAACCAATCTAATTTTTCTCATGAGCAATGAGGACATTTTAGACGTAATGAATGGTTTTCAATCACAAATGTCTTCTATGCTCTCTCCAAGGAAATAATTAAGAAGACCATAGGCCTTGACTCTGTGTTTATTAATATAAAGCAAGTCTTGTGAGAAGGGAAAATATACCCAAGAGAGTTTAATCAGGGCATTACAGATTCTTGGATTGCATCATATAATCTGATTATGAATAGCAGGCGATTAATGTGCCAGAATAATGCTGTAAAAAGCAGAGTAAATAAGAATAGTCTTTTGATTCATGAAATTTCTACTGAAAGTGGTGTACATAACAACTGCCTAGCCTCAAATTTAATTTTTTTAATTAAAAAGTAATATGAGGACTTGTGTCAAGATGATACAGTACATTTACACTTTGGTGTGCTCCCACGGCTCCTAACACTCTGAAATCATAAATAAAATATAAAAATGGGAACCCCACGAGACATATCAGAGCTTTAAACAATATAAACATATGTATGAACGCAATGAAAATACAAAGGCGTGGGCAGGAACTGAACTATAGGCTTACTGTGCTCCAGTTTTGGAAGAAATTGGTGAGAAACAGGTTCCTGGGGGTCAGACCCAGGTCATACTTTGAAGATCATGTTTTTAAACTCTTACTATTACTTCTGGTTGTTTTCTCCTCACTTTTTGGGGTTTTTTACTTTATTATGATCATTTCTTCTTTAATCTGTAAGTGTACTTAGAGTTTCTGTGTGTGTACACATTTAATTATTTGTGAGTTTTTAAGAAAAATTCTCTTCTATTTCTTCAATTATTGCTATTTACTCTCCCTGTGTTTTTATTTGTCTTAAGTAGTCCTCTTTTATGTTTCATTTTCCTCATATACCTGGTTGTCTTAGGTTGTCTGCTCAGCAGTAAGAATGTAAGACTATGGGGCTGGTGTCAGTTTTCCTCTGATGTTATATTTCAGGGGATTTAACTAGGTTGATTTTCCTGTAATTCTCTCTGAGGAGGAGAGTCATACCCAGAGCACGTTGTACTTGGATGGGTGTCAACTATTAGACTTCAATTTAGAATAAGTGTGTAGACAGCCAGAAGGGAAACTTCCAAATGCCAAAGAGGAAGAATTTACTACAGAGTGTCTCCAATCACACTAGATGCCTTAAATTTCTCCTATAACGTTCTGTTCAACTTTTGAAGGAAACAGCCACACAGTTTTGGGGGTTTTTTTTTTCTTTTTTTTTTTTTCTGGAGGGAAAACCCTGCTTGCCTGTCTTCTGTAGAAGGGGTGAAGGAAGTGGAAGGAGGAACCTCAGTTCCTTTCTTGCTTTCTTGGAATTTGTCTGGCTCCAGAGCCTCTGAGAAGTTTTAAAAGGGAATTTGGCTTCTGTTGCTGCTCTCTTACTAAGTAGATGGTCAGAAAGTAATATATTATGGCAATATTATCTTTGTTTCCCTCCCAAATGTTGAAGTACCACACTGATTTAAGATAGAATGTTATGTTCTCAGCTTTCATAGAAGAATTATTGAAGATATACTTACCAAATACAGGGCATTTGGGGATCTTTTGCCAAATTAGATTTTCCATGATGTCACTCCAAATCCTTTATATAAAATCCATCTTTAGAACCTAACTAACTGGTACAAGCTCTACCGACTCCCCCAGCTACTGTAGCTACCTTACAAATAAGTGTCTTGCTCAGAGGACACATTGGAAACTCAAACTCATTGTCCCTATTATTATAGAGAATAATTCCAAGTATAATGAGACTGCTGATTGGTTGGTTGCATTGATCTTATTTATGAAACTACATCAACATAGTGGAATTGTTTAGCCTTTCTGCTTTCTCATGATGTTTCTACCCAAAATAGAAAAACTTGCCCAGAATGGAACAATAATTTTTAAAGTTGGCTGTGAAAAACACTTGCACATGATGAGAGACAGCCATGCAACTGAATTTTGAGTGACAAAAAAGGCACCTTCAGACAAAAACTCCATGCCTTCTGTGAGACTGAAAGAAAAAACAAGCTTGACTAATGCTCTCTCCTCTGTACTAGGCAAGAGGGGCATCATCAACTGCAGTCAGCACAAGCTGGAAGAAACAACTTCATCTTTCTGATACTGTTTCTTTTTCATATCTGATATTATCTGTTACCCACTGATAGTGTCCTTTGCCAGGACTAAACGTCATATCAAACCAACATATGTGGCAAGGAAAAGAAAAATCTGGGTGAGTCATCATGAGGCACAGTCCCTTTGCCAAGGTCTTTGGATGTGCCCCTCACTATAGTTTGGATATGGTAGAGGCAGCACGTTGGAAACCCAGGTTTAGGATATCTCAATCAGCCTCTACTATACCAAAATAAGGGAAATTTTTCCAGAAGCTAATTACACAGGATATAGAAGAATCCATCCCTTCCCCTCCAATGACTGGCAAAGAGGTAAAGATATTTTCAGAATATCGCATTTCAAAATGCTTAGCAAGGTGCAGTATTTGGAAAGAATTTGCAATTTGAGTCTCTGCCACTTGCCAGCTGAGTTTTTTAAAAGAAAACTATTGAACTAGCCATCTTGAGTTTTCTTGGAAAAAAAGCTTATTTAAATTTTCTCTCACTTTTGAAAATGCTTTTGACACTTTGTTGCTATCTTATTTTGAATTGTATATGGGAATGGCTCCACGAACAACTCAGTGCTTAGCTACTCTGAGGATATTCATCTACCCCTGGTTTCTTCCTCCTGCTCTGGTTTCTACCTGGGACCACATCCCAACACATGCATGCAACCATTTTATTAAATCAGGCATACCCACGTATTTTAATATATTTCTACTCGTGTACTTAAGGACTAGCTTCTGATTTATAGTGAATTTCCCCCTAAAAATAATTCAAAGCCATACACATCTATGTCTGTCATGTTTGTTCATTTTTTCACCTGTGTCCTTTCAGCTTATATTTTTCTATATTGTCTGATGTATTATCAAGTTCACAGACCCTGGTGACTAATGGTCTTTTTTGGCATGTTGTATGGAAAAAAAAAAAAACAACTATCCAAGAAAAGTAGAAAATTAATTGCAAATGCATAGATGGTAACTTTCCAAAATGTAATGAGACTCACGGGTTTTCCACTATTGGATGTTCTCGTTACAGAATCAAACTGATGGACCGCAAAGCACACCAGGTAGGTGCTCATGGGGACAGACTTCTCGAAAGTTGTTCGCTGCCAATTATCATCCTCTGACTCTTCTTTCTATTGAGAACAAAAGATAATCTTTTATTTATCAAAAGATCAATCCTCTACAAGACAAACAAGCAGTTGCCCTGAACCTGGCTTTCTGGTCAGAAGCTCTTTGTCAAAGCTTTGGAGTGAAATTGTGGTCATGCTGAAAAGACTAAAGGAAAATTCACTTTATTTTTAGTACCCTGAAAACGTGATTGAATTATACATTCAGGGAGAAATAAGATCTTGACTGTGATGTCATTTAAATAGAATTTTATCTTTCCACACTAAACACACATGTGACCCTAATATTTGAGGGCAATGGAATCCCTTAATGAAGAATAAGCTTGTGGCCAGGCATGGTGGCTCATGCCTGTAATCCTAGCACTCTGGGAGGCCGAGGTGGGAGGATCACTTAAGGTCTGAAGTTCCAGACCAGCCTGAGCAAGAGCGAGACCCTGTCTCTACTAAAAATAAAAAGAAATTAGCTGGCCAACTAAAAATATATAGAAAAAATTAGCCGGGCATGGTGGCACATGCCTGTAGTCCCAGCTACTCGGGAGGCTGAGGCAGGAGGATGGTTTGAGCCCAGGAGTTTGAGGTTCCTGTGAGCTGGGCTGACACCACGGCACTCTAGCCTGGGCAAGAGAGTGAGACTCTGTCTCAAAAAAAAAAAAAAAAAAAAAAAAAGAATAAGCTTGTGCTCCGTGTCTTGCATTGAGGAAGAAGGAAGGAGGTATTTGCTGATTTGATACGTGCAGGTGGGCAGTCAGGCATACAGAAGGTTGGCTTCTCTTAAAGACCAAAGGTCTGGTCACTAAAGTCTGTGCCTTGGTTACCATGAATAGAGAGAAGGATTGCGCTGCTGCACGCAGGCAGCTATGGAGCCATCTGGGTTTTTGGTCTATGCCAGCTCTGCTGTCCTCACTGGTGGCATAGGACTACCAGTGAGGTGTTTGGTTTTTTTTTGTTGTTGTTGTTTTTGAGACAGAGTCTCACTCTGTTGCCGGGGCTAGAGTGAGTGCCATGGCACCAGCCTAGCTCACTGCAACCTCAAACTCCTGGGCTCAAGCGATCCTTCTGCCTCAGCCTCCCGAATAGCTGGGACTACAGGGATGTGCCACTAGTCCTCAAGCTTCAACCAGGAATACTTGCCCAGCTCACGCTACCACTGTTTAAACATGTCCACATTCCCTGCAGCCACTCTAAGTCACTCTCTACGTGGGAAGCTCTAACAGGAGATTAGGCGAGGCAGGCGGGAGTAGAACCGGCACATGGCCGCCTTCGCAGGCGAGTGTGCGCATGTGCTCGCACGGCAGCGCCGGGGGTCAGCAACGCAAGTCACCCCGCAGTTCACACCTCGCAGTACTGGTTCTGATCTCCTAATGACCCCAATATTCTCCTTCCAGGGCAACTATCTGGATCCAGCAGAAGGTGAAGAAGTATAGCTCTGCCCAAGGAGAAGGTCAGAAGGGGTGATCTTAAGGGTAGTAGGTTTGCCTTCTCTCTCCTCCTGCCTTCCTGCCCCGATCTGTGCCGAGACATTCCGACGGCGTTCTACCCTGACCCAATCTTCTGCACTGGTGTGTCACCCTTCAAATTTGTCCTTTCCTCTTTCTTCTCCAGTCTAAGCGTAATTTCTCAGGTGCCTAACACCAGAAGACAACAAGTTGAAAATCTAGTTCACACTGGGGCATGGATGGCTGATGAAAGCACATTTTAATACTCTTAAGCTCTTGCCTGCTTTATTTTGTTTTTGCTTTTTCAAGAAATATTTTATCCTCAAAAGAGATGCATTTCGATGATGATATTTCAGAGAGTGGATCTGAAAGATGGGAGGTATAATTTAAGGCTAAGTATCCTTCTGGTCCTAGGTAGATGACAATTATATCTAAAGTTGAACCTGTCCTTTTTACAGGTCAAATGTTTAAATTATGAGAAGCCTCAACTTTGAACTAATGACATTCTAGGTAATGACATTACCCATTAGGGAGGTGAGGAGCAGTAACAGAGGACAGAGTCTTAATTAATAATTACACAGAAAGAAATTATTGTAACCTGTTTTGTTTTTTGGGTTTTTTTTAAACATTTAACAAGTACCTCCCCGGCCCCCACTGACCAGAAAGTCTACTGGCATAGTGTTCCCTGGAGTTGGTTTCTACAACCCAGTATCTGTGATAATTTTTTACAGTAGCTTTATCTTTTTATAAAAAAAAACAACTAAGTTTATATTCGACTGAAAACTAAATAGTGAGTGGGCCCTCAAATATTCTAAAGTCTGTAATTCCATTAGTTTGCCATTACTGGCATTTGTCATGACGCAGGAATTGTCAGTTCTGCAGAGCAGAAGCTGATATATGTCCCTTGTATTCTCTCTTGTTTAGAAACTCCAGAGGGGCTTTGTTATTGGACTGTGATATCTTAGTTTAAAGACTTCTAAGACTCCAAGAAAAAGAAATAGCCAAAGTGTATTTCAATCTTCCAACTAAACTATGAGTGCACATTTAGTTTTAGTATTCAGTGGATTTGTGTCCGTAGTAAATCAGGCAATTTACCTGATATTTTAAACAAACTGTCTGCATAAACAAAACATTTAAAAAATACTCACCGCCACTGGCATATTTGAAAGGGCTTTATATTCTTTCGGGTGGATGATAGATATTGTATAAGTTGCCTTTTTGTTGGGCTCATCAAAGCAAGGGAAGGATTTCCGGGCGTCTGTTGGTTCATGATCAGTAGCCGCTATGCTCCTTAAAAGCAAACACAGAAACAAACAAAATGCCAACTGCTTCTTCCGACAGCCCCTATGTTTCTATTGCCAGAACAAAATCAACCATGCAATTATTCCTGTGACATTTCTTAATATGTGGCTCAACATTTCAAATAGTTGTCAAAGTCTTTCCTGAAAGTTTTAGGTTATTAAAGAAATGAAAAATCCTGAGACAGACTGCTTCGGCTATTTTATGTAAATGTTTAGATATTTTGGTGCCATAACTAAAAACATGTAGCTGAGCAAAAATAAATCCAATTATGAGCTAGCACTCTCTCCACCCCAGAGCCGTTGAGCAACAAGTAAACACAAAGCCAAAGTCGAAAGCTTGTTTCCAACTGTCCTATGAGACGTGAACAGCTGTGTTGTGTCACAGAGGAGAGGAGTGGACTCCAGAGTCCCCAGTTTCCTTCCCTAATGGTACATTCTTTCTTATTTACGCTACTCCAGGGACAAAGCCCGGGTTCCGTTTCCACGCAGGGGCGGTGTTGAGTAATCCCCCAGGTGAAGCAGCCTTTGGCCTAGTTTAAATCCCACTTCTGGAAAGAGACACCAGCGTTCTTTTATGGCTCTAACTAGGCATCTGCTCATGTGAACAAAAACGTTCATGTTTAGTATTTCCGTAAGTTCAAATTGAAAATATTTTTTCTGAGTAATGGTGCAAAAAAATATTAATAAACATACACATTTTCACATGTAAGCATATTATACTAAGAGCATTGTATATTTGCTTAGACAACTAAGCAAAGTAAAAAATATAAAAGAAAGGAAAAGTAAAGAAATCTTGATTTATATTCATTAATGATGAACATATTTTGTCTTTCAGGATTCTCAGGGACTAAGGAAAGCATAGCATAAAGAATATCAAGCTAAATTATTAGATCATATATTCATCCAGAATATTTATCGTTCCCATCCCCTCCTGACACAGACCCCCCCCACACACACACGTACACACATGCGTACATGCAAATACTTACCCATGCACAGATGGACACACTTGCAGACATTATTCTAGGTGCTAAGGAAACCACAAAGACTGTATACCTAAGGTCCCAGATTTCTTGCAGGGTGTTACACAATAAACATACAAATGAACACATAGTTTAGGAGAGTGATGAGAGCTATATAGGAAATAAAACACTGGAAGTGGCAGAATGTGGTGGAAAACTTTAGGTAGAGTAGAAAGAGACAATCTATTGGAATACATGATGGTTTGCTGAGATCTGAATCCTGAGAAAAAGGCAGGCAAGTGAAGATTAAGGAAAGTGTGTTCAAGCAGAGCGAACAGTTAGGTGCAAAGTTCCTAAGGGAAAAAGTACTCAGGGTGGCTGAGGACCTGAAAGGTGTCCAGTGTAGTTGAAACACAGTGAACCAGAAACAACTGGGCCAGAAGACAAGTTTGACACAAGGTCAGCAGAGGCCAGATCGGGAAAATATCACAGGCCATGGGAAGAGTCTGCATTTTATGTTGATGCAAGAATTTAACATAGTCAAGGATTTGACTGGATTGGACATTTCTGGAGATATTGGAATATCAAAATAAATAATGGAATTATAACCCATGGAATAAAATAAAAATCCATGAATCTTTACTGTGATTTTAAAAAGGAATAAGTAAATGGGGGAGAAGGGGAAGCTCTTCCCTACAGTAGATTGCCTACTGATAATTTTTTAAAGGAAAAATGGATTTAGAAAATCATCCATGGATGCCAAAACAAGTAGGTAAAACTTTGATTAGGAAGGGATATGAGCATAGTTTCAAAGAATTTCCTGGAAAATTACTTACAAAGAGAATAACTACAATTTTACGATGGAGAAACTTGTTGGGTACCACCTTAAGCAAGCAATCCAAGGTAGCATCACTAATAATCATACAAACCAACAGGATGAGTCTTCTGATGTGTTGAGGGGGACACAGCATCACTTCTGTGACATTCCTGACACAAATGCTTAACTCGCATTTTTATATCACGAGGAAAGTCAGACAAACTAAAATTGAGGGACATTCTCAAAATAACTGCCCTGTGCTCTTCAAAAATATCAATGTTGAAAAAGACAAGTAAAGGCTTGGGGACTGCTCCAGTGTAAAGGAATCTAAAAGAGTGTGACACTAAATGCAAAACACAATTCCAGACTGGGTAATAGACTAGGAAAAAATTGCTTAAAAAGACATTATTGGGTTAATTGATGGAACTTGATTAAGGATCGTGATTTACCTCATTGCATCAATGTTAAATTTCCTGATTTTATTGTACTGTGGTTATGCCAGGGAATTCGTCTGCACTTAAGAAGTATACTCTGATGTTTAAATTGATAAAAGGAAACGACGTCTCAACGTACTCGCTAAAACAGGGGGTGGGGGGTGAGAATTGGGACAAAATGCAAACAATTGGTGAATCTGGGTGAACTATTTCTAGTAGTTCCTCATAGTATTCTTGTAACTTTTCTATAAATTTGAAATTATTTCAAAATAAAAAGTTACCCAAGAAAAGCCTCAGCTAAGAATTTATTCTGTAATAGAATAATTATTAGTTTTGTGACATTAACAGTGTAGTCAACTGGAGTTTCTAAACATCTTGCAGATTGTAGTTAATTGCAAATACATTAGAAGATAAAGAAAGCCTGCACACTTTCCCGCAGGGCTGAGATTTTATAGTAAGATCCACCAAGCTCCAACCCCATGTTTAGTCAGCTGTCTTTTTCTTCTGAATTCCTCTGGCTTCTGATTTCTTCCAGAAGCAGAGGAAAAGGAAAAGTCACTCCCTGCAAGAGTGTTTCACTTACTCAGAGCCCAGGAATAAGCCAGCTAACTAATTTGAGAATAGGAGCGTGTACTTGCCTCCCTGCATGGCAGGTGAGAGTCACGCTGGAGCGGAATTACACTTTAGTGAGCAAGGCCTTTGGGTGGGTTTTCAAATACTTTATTCACTCTTAGATGCTAGAGAGTATAGAGAGTCCAGAGGACCCAGGAGAGAGAAGAATTTTCAATCTTTTTATCACCTTCTCTCTTGATTGTAGGCAAGACTTGTCTCCCTAGATTACAATATTGTTGGACATGAAAGAGTACAGTGCTGGAGATGTCACTGTGCTTGTGACATCTTGGTGGTCCTCTTAGCAAATGTTAATCACAGCAGGTATAACTCAATTACTGTGGCCTGGGTTTACATTGGTGTAGGTAAAGTGACATTCATCAGCCAGAAGAGCTACAAAATGTGTACTTCTTTTTTCTTTTTTAAAGTGCAGAGCCAATATGATTTTATAAAGAAAACCCTCTTCTAAGAGTAAAAATCCTTAGATTCAGATGCTACTTTGGAGCCTTAAGTGTGACCTGGAGTCACAAAACCTCAGACTTTTAGTATCCTCATCTGTAAAACCTGGTTACCAGCGTACATGGCCTCTTCACAGGTCATGCAAAGGTGAAAGGGGGTAGATCCCATGGAGTAATATATTTGAAACTCTCTTAAAATTTACGTAATAAGATTAGGATACAGCTCATTCTGTATCTTGTAAATCTAGAAGCTAACTATACATTCTGACATAGCATTTTCCATAATCTAAAGTATTTAAAATTCATTCATTTGACTGTAATATGTACTGGAACAAAATTACTTGGTATATAAATACTATCAGCAATATAACCACATTTAAAAATGGTAACCTGTTGTTTTTCTCATGAATTTCGAAGAAAATAACTCAAAAACCCCTATTTATATATGTAAAATCCATCAACAGTCACTAAACTTTTCCAAATATAGGCAAATGTGAAAACACGGTATATGAGATAGTAATACAAAACCATTTGAGATCACAGCTTCTTTGGGGAGGTTTTACTCAGTGATTAAAACTCCTTTTAAAAATCATATGAATTGTGTTGCAGATTAACAGGAATAGCCTGACATGCTCAATAGCACAACACGTTCAGGCAAATGTGCTGAGCTAAACCACTTTCCCACAGGGGCCTCTACGCCATGTTAATAAGTCACTTACTAGACCCAGCACAACACAACAGTATTCTATGCAATTTAGTAATTTACAAAAGGGAAGAACATTCCTCTGACTCCTCTGAGTGGATCAGATCAAGGTGACTTTACAGAAAGCTGAGGGAGAGAAGCGGTAACTCGAGTCACAGCTTGGTTCACTGTGAGTCAACTTTAAAAGCAAAACAAAAAACTACCTGATTATCTCCTAAATCACCTGGCATGCTGTGTCTGATGGGGACTCTCAGGCTGTGTCCAGCAATCGAGTAAGATGCGCTAGCAGAATCAACAGCCAGGTCTGGGGGAAACCCTTAAACACAAGGCTTCTGCCATGGGGGAGGCAGCCACGATTGCAAAGGCCTGAGCAGACTGAGCAGAAGCTTCCAGAACTGTGTCAGGGACTGAATAGTGCAAGACCACCCCTGTAGAGTGCTCAGACCTCAATGTGTTATTATGGTGGTCTGAATGAACCAGTTAATTATTTAACTTTATTTTCCAATCACTTTTCTTTATGTAGAAGATATTCAAGGTCAAGTAAAATT
Source organism: Lepilemur ruficaudatus (assembly GCA_963574885.1). Lineage (NCBI taxonomy): Eukaryota > Metazoa > Chordata > Mammalia > Primates > Lepilemuridae > Lepilemur > Lepilemur ruficaudatus. The sequence goes on along the minus strand of CAUYRT010105630.1, from coordinate 5,194 downwards.
TCTTTTTGTTTCCTTTCTTCCAAAATGAATGAAATTCCTTAGCCTCCTGCGACGAGTAAACAAGACCAAAAAGAAAATCTACTTTTATTGATAATGGAATAATAGCTTGATATATCAATCTAAGACAATAATGAATAAACTGACATACAACAAAAATTTTAACATTAAAAGTACACATCATACACGTGAGAATCTGTCTCTCTCACACACACACAGGTACACACACCTAAGATCATCTCACTGATGTTTCTACTCAACTCCTAAATCTTCATCACAGACTCTAAGCTTGTGCTTCAGACTTATTTATCCAAATGACTACTAGTGATCTCTTCTTAGATGACTGACAGGCCTCCAACACATCTGACACTGAATTTATAACCTTCTAAACCGGCTCCTTCTCCTCTGTTTCTAATATCAATTCAAGGTGAGGGTTCTCAGTCAGATCAGATCAGACATCTGGGGCAGTCTAAACTCCTACCTTAAATTCATGCTTCATAAATCTGTAAATCTTGGAAACCTTACCTCCAAGCTATTTTCTCCACCGAGTCCTGTTCTCTGTATCCTGAAACCACTGTCCTTTTTCCTGGATTCTTGCTCCATTTCCACATGCCCAGGTGTTGAGTTAGTGCTTTCCTTCCCCACCCATAGCCAAAAGGTCATGGGTCAATGTTTCCTTCATGCCCCCAATCAGCTATTCTTCCTTTTCTTCCCTCTGCTTCTCCTCAGTTATCTCCAGCTGGCCTCTTCGTAGAAACTTCCCCTACAAACTAATATGCTTTTCTCACTTGATGCCTTTCCTTTTTGCTTTTTACCTTCTCCTGTGTCTCTACCTACGGAAATTCCACCGTAATATCAAATTTCAGCTTCAATTCTACCAGGGCAATGATGAACACCCTGAAAACCCAAACTAGAAATGATCTGACCCTCTTTTAAATTCTTGTTGTACTTCCTGTCAATCTAATAACTCTCGGTCCTTAAAGTATGAAGATGACATTCCTAAGCCAAAAAAATTCATAAACCTTCCACAGAGTTTTGCACCCTGACTAAGCGGGAAGGTAGCGATGTCTTGGGGGAAGGTGGACTCGTTTATGGGAAAGGGGCATGTCAGTGAAGCATGGCCTGGCATCTGGCAGAGGGGATCAGTCACATGAGAGACTATAGGAAAATGTTTCCATATATTCATTCAACAATATTTTAGTGCTCATCGTGCGCTAGGCAGTAAACAAGGGAGATACAGCCCTACTCCCAAGAACGCCATAGGAGCCTGAGTCTGAAGTCACAGATGAGAAACTGCACACTACGCCATTCTCTTAGAGAGAGTCAGAATGGACATTGTCATATCATATAAAGTCTTCGAAAAGTTCCACCATGAATAAACACAAACAGATCATTTTGGGTTTAGTATTATTGTCCAAACTAACAGGATCCCTCCCTAGTTTTGTTTTTGTTTTTGTTTTTTCCCCTGGCAATATCTACCAAGATGCCACGCAACTAGAACTCTGTGGAAAGTACTTTGGGAAACGCTGAGTAAGCAGAATTCAAATGCTCTGAAGGAAATGCTGAACCTTGGAGAGAAGGAAATACAGTTTGGAGATCTGAGGAGAGGGGAACTCTTTCTGGGACAAAAACAACTGGAAATCCCACATAACACAGTGAGAGAGTGGTTAGGAGGAAGTGTGGTCAGGGAAACATTCCAAAGTTTCCAATCCTTCTAAGCGGTTTTCCTCAGACTCTAAGTAATAGAGTCGGAAGAGATAGATCCATAAAGAAAAAGTGACTTTTGATGTTTCTAAACTTGCGCCTCCCAAGCGTCACTACAGCTCTGTCCCCAGCAGGACGAGGTGGCAGTTGCTGCTGAGGAACTCTTAACTAGCTCCGGCATCTCTCCACCTCTCCCTCTGCCCCTCAGTCTTGGGGGAAAGAATCTTGGAGAGTTGTCTCCTCTTTGTGAAGTTCAAAGTCCTGGTCGTATTTGCAGAAATCAAGTAATCTGGGTTACTTACAGAATGTGATCATGTCTAGTTTGCATTGTGGTTGTTGCATTAATATCCCAAACTGCTACTACTCACTCCTGGAGTTAAATTGCACAGTAAGGCAGAAAGATCAGAAAATATAATTTTGACTCATGATATATTGAGTAAAATGCATGAAAATGTTCATGATATATTGACTTCAAATGCATTACTATGATGATATGTACAATTGCATGAACGTCATCTATGATGGAGCTCACTCTACAGTATGAAAGAATGGTGCTACTCCCCGTGACCTCCCTCGGGCAGCCCTGGTATGGATGGGCTCTGCGGATGAGAATTCCTAGAGGCTGCAGCGTCAAAATGTTACTCACAGGCTTGGAAAAAAAAAACCATAATGCACTTTTCTCATATGCTTGAAATATTTCATAAAGAGGAAAACCAAAAGTATTCCAGTTAGCCTAAATGAGGTTATTGAGCAGATGCCAGAACTGTTTCAAAACCGCGTGTGCCGTACAGAACTGGCAGCGTCTGTGTAATGTGAGCTTTCCATTTTTCCCAGTGAAAACAGACAAAGTAGGGAATACCAATGAGAACCTAACTGAGCATCAGCCTTACTTGCCAATCTTGCTGTCACTTAGTATTTTCCAAGAAAAAATTAAGTCAGGGAACTTAATCAGAATGACAGCTCTCAGGTATATACTTTATGGTAAAATTAACTGGCACAGTAAAATAATTCAAAGAGTCAGAGTGAATATTACATATTTGAGTATACAATGCTTTTTCATACATAATAGAAACGTGTTAATGGAAACTATATAGTTCCATACATTTTGGCCTTCCTATTGTGTAAAAAATTTTATTTATTTTATAAATATTTTGATGGCTTTACTCAGATGAAATTTCTATTGTTTTCACAACCTAAGAAGGAGTTTTAAAGTTTTAGCAATAATAATTTAGAGTTTTTTTTCAGTTTTCACTAATGAATTTTTAGAATCCCTTTACGATGGGTATGCTTCAGAACATTATGTCTTTTTCTCTAACAAACTGGCAAACACTTTAAAAAATCATTGTATCACCAGGAAGGCTCAGAGAAATAGGTGCTTTTATACATTGTTGGTGGAAATGGAATTTGGAACATACTTTTGAAAGTCAATTTGGAGACATACGCATGCATATGCATGTTCATGCATAAGTATGTTATATATGTGTAAAAATACTTACACATAAATACTTGCATTCTCATATATGTAGTTTTGGCCAATCTCCTAGGGATTTTCTTATGAAAATATTTTAAAATGTTCATAGTTATAAATAAAGGTATTCATTGCATTCTTCTAGGTGCCTATAGGTGAAAAAGTAGGAGCAACTTAAATACATTTAATGGAAAAGTTGAATAAATCACATTGTTGTCACACAATGGTTTACCACATAGCCACCAAACCACTTGTGGAATAACACCAAATAACATGTTAAAGCATTGATGCTATGATGAAAAAGCATGTTACACAATACCACATACAATATAACAATGCTATGTTTATCCTACATCCAGAGAAAATACTAGAAGAGTCTCTGCCCAAATACTAACAATGGCTATAGTTAGATAATGAATTTATGGATAAATTTTTATTTTTTCTTACAATTTTCTCTGTTTTCCAACTTTTCTGCAATAAATGTGTATTATTTATGTAATAAACACACACAATGCATGTCACAAGTTTCTGAATATATTCGTGTCCTTTGGCCTGGAAATTCTATTTTTAGGACTATATCCTAACAAAAGGAAATAGCTACACATATAAAGATATATTTACTACTATGTAATTTCCTGTCATGTTTATAATAATAAAATACTAGAAGCAACTCATACGCCCAACAATAGGGAATTGGTTTTAAACAGTGCATTCATACAATAGAATACTGCAGAATCTTTAAAATCAGATTCTTAAAAATATTTAAGAATAAGGGGAGGCCAGGCGAGGTGGCTCACACCTGTAATCCTAGCACTCTGGGAGGCCAAGGCGGGAGGATCGCTCAAGGTCAGGAGTTCGAAACCAGCCTGAGCAAGAGCGAGACCCTGTCTCTACTAAAAATAGAAAGAAATTAATTGGCCAACTAAAAATATATAGAAAAAATTAGCGGGGCATGGTGGTGCATGTCTGTAGTCCCAGCTACTCAGGAGGCTGAGGCAGGAGGACTGCTTGAGCCCAGGAGTTTGAGGTTGCTGTGAGCTAGGCTGACGCCAAGGCACTCTAACCCGGGCAACAGAGTGAGACTCTGTCTCAAAAAAAAAAAAAAATGAATAAGGGGAATGCTCACGATATATTAAGTAAAAAAGGCATGTAGACAGATTGATAGACTGGCAGAAATCATGCAATTACTATTTTGATTGCCTACAAAAATATTAGAATATACAATAACATATTAATAGGGATTACCTCTGGGTGGTGGTCTTATTTATAGGTTTTGATTTTCCTTTTTTTATAATTTTGTTATCCTTTCAACAATATAATTTTTATGGACAGAAAAACATGTAAACAATAAAGAAGCTTGTTTTATTGCCAGCAATACTAAGATATAGAATCCACATGAGCATGATCCCTCCAAATATTTTCTTCGAGTTATTTCTGCTCTATTTATCAGCATACCACACAGTAATACAAGGATATTTAAATATTTCTTCTTAGTCCTGGGTCTCTCTAACAAATAATAGGAAGACTATTGACCAAAAGATATGCTTTGCTCTATAACATGCTTCAAACAACAGAGGAAAGGGAAATTCAGTGGACCGGCCCCAGACTCACATTTCTGAATCGTGACACAAAACGCTCCTAATCATTTACCTCATCGGAATCCAAGCAGGCAAAGGTCAAAGCGGTTTCCGGTCCAGTAACACCTCAGGTGTCGTGCAGCCCTCCTCCCTGAGTCAACGGCCACGTCCACAGTATGAAGGTTTTTTGAGTTCAATGAGAAACTTTATGCCTTTAACATAGCTATAGTAATATCCACAGATTGATACAAATACTAGATAAATAGAATATGCATACGCGTGAAGCAAACACACACACACACACACACACACACACACATTCATCTCTGCTTGGAGGACTGTGGGGAGAAAACACATTTGTATGCACCTAGTTACTTAGTATATCTTTTATGTTGCAGAAGGCTTAGCATTACTATTGCATTTTGCATGGTGAGCAATGAGCCCCCAA
>CAUYRT010105628.1:0-27452 GCA_963574885.1 Lepilemur ruficaudatus | reverse complement strand
GGAACAAGAAGAGGGAAGTCTGCGCAGGGAAAAGTCAGATGCAGCGTATTTGAGGTGGGCAAGGAGTACTGAATTTACAAATGTAGGTCAGCTAAACTCTCTTCTTTTTAATTTCTTCACCTACTACATATTAATTTAGGCCGGGCATGGTGGCTCACACCTATAATCCTAGCACTCTGGGAGGCCGAGGAGGTGGATCCTTTGAGCTCAGGAGTTTTAGACCAGCCTGAGCAAGAGCGAGACCCCATCTCTACCATAAATAGAAAGAAATTAGCCAAACAACTAAAAAAAATAGGAAAAAATATTAGCCGGGCACAGTGGCATGTGTCTGTAGTCTCAGCTACCCGGGAGGCTGAGGCAGGAGGATGGCTTGAGCCCAGGAGTTTGAGGTTGCTGTGAGCTAGGCTGACACCACGGCACTCTAGCCTGGGCAACAGAGCGAGACTCTGTCTCAAAAATATATATATATTAATTTAAAATTGTCTCTGAAAAATCAAGTTTCATAATTTTCTACTTGGAAATTTCAACAGATATACTGGGTAAAAGTATTTTTTAAAATACCCAGAAACATGACAGCATTTTAAAGAACGCAGATTCTAAAGAGAAAAAGGAGCTAACCAAGCACAGAGCAAAACACACGTAGTTTTTATCATGATGTCCAAGTCCAAGGGTGCCTCACACACCTAAGCACTGTTCACTGAGGCCAAAAAACGAAGGCCAGTTAGTGTGACCCCACAGAACCAGAGCCTACACGGAAGTGCCACGTCCCGTCACGGCAGGACCCCGTCAGAGCTGCGCAGTGATTTCTCAGCACGATGACCACTGCTTCTGGCTCAATCTGACTCCTCGCCACTATGAGACACGCAGCGCAGGAAACCAGTCTTTGCTCCACTCTTGCCTGCGTCCTGGGCGTCGGCAGAGCGCAGCCCTCTGAGGGGACACCGGTGCTGCCGCGGGAGCATCGCCACAGCAGCCTTGCAGGACGAGCGTGCGGCGAGCCAGCGTGGGAGCGCCGTGCCAGTGCGGCACGCGGGGCGGGGCAGCCTCGCCCACGCTGCCCACCAGGCGGGCCTCCTCCCGCACCTTCCGACGGGGACGCAAGGGACCCCGGAGTCGCACACCCGCCACGGCGTGAAAGGATCGAGAAACCCACAAGCGTGGCACAGCTGGACAAGCCCAGAAACAATGGGAACCGAACAGACACAGCTGCAAGAGAGAGTGAAATACTGACGGGACTTCACCCTGCACTCTTCAGAAGGTTTCCAGAAACGACGTGTTTATTCCAGAAATCATAAGTGGATTTGTTTTGAGTCTAACAGTCTCTGCAGCAGAGCTGAAGATGCCAGGGAGGAAATACACAGGAAGAGTTTTTTTTATTAATATTAAATATTCAAAAAGTGTTGAGGATAAACTATTTATAAGGAAGTTGAAAAGACTATCATGAAATAAAGGTGACTTTAAATTTATGGCCAAGACTCTGAACACCTTTTATAAATCGATTATTTTATAAGAACAAAAGCTGACACCAAATATTATGGACAAACATGAATTAATGAAGATTAATCAAGAAGGCTACTTATAAAAGCGGATACAAGGGTATTTGGAGAATGTGAATGCCATGAAGCCGGCAGGCCAGATGGGACGCAGGCTAAGGCGTCAGGGGAACTAGCTCACGTGCTCACTGGGCCACTCACAATTATTTTTGAAAAATCTGGAGAACTGAGGAGAGATCAGAAAATTTAAAAGAGGCAAACTCCAATTTTCCAGACAAGGCAGGAAGTGAGTGCCTTGTAAATACCTTTTGTTAAGTGATAATAAAGCTTAGTAAAAGTTTAGAATATTTTCAGAAAAGCATTCAAACTTCTAGGGGCCAATAAAATAACACTTGTGGATGTTCAAAAAAAATTCATGCCAAATTTGAGTTCACTTAATGCTCAATCTCACTGGATGTCACATGCCAGGTTACACATTTTTGGCTTAATAAACATAATCACAAAGCCTGAAACTTTCCACAAATGGACCGTGTCAGTGGGGGGGTATCTCTAATGAGGGGTTACCAGGGAGATTGCCAAGGCCCATTCTAAATTAGAATATTTACTAATGATCTAGAAAAATGAGAAAACAGCACACTGGCAAAATCTGCAGTTAGTTCTAAATTGAGAACTGTCGTTAACACCGGGCAAAGCAGAAAACAATACCAATAAAGATTTGATGCAATTAAAGATGTAGACTCCACAAACAAAACTAGAAAACATCAGATAAAAGCACTGATGTGAAAGAATTTAGAAGACATAATTCAACAGAAAGGAGAGAGTAGTAACCAAAGACGATATAAGAAAACAATGGATAACAGGTTCTTATTTCTTAATACAGCATTGCTCCAGACTCACACAGGAGCTGAAAATAAACACATAAATAAAAGCATTACATCATAGGTCATTCTGATTAGACCATACACAACATGGAACCTGAAGTGTTGGTCTTCCAGCATTGTGAAGATGCAAACAGAACAGAAGGAACCATAAACAGACAGACAAAAATGAGGGGTTATTTTGTAAGGAAAACTGAATCAGTAAAACACAACCAGAAAGATGAAGGTAGAATGTGAACTTTCGCACAGGAAAACACAAACACTGAAGACAGGGGAAGACACGCAACATCAACCCTGGAACGGCTGCGTGTGACGTGTGAGGAGCCACCGGCGGCACATCCACGGCAGGGACAGAAGGGACACCCACTGAACACTGCTTTGTCATCCCGGTTCTGCTGTGCCGTTCTCTGAAACCACCAGTGTCGGTCACTCGGTAAACACCTGGCTCAGCGAGAAACCTTTCTCCTGGTCTGATTTTCCTCTTTCTGCTACAGCCAGAGGCTTCTGAACTGTCACTAGCACTGATGACACTCGGGGCACAAAAGCCAGGTCCAGACGGTGACCTCACGCAGTCCATAACGATCTAGAAATGAACCACACGGCCCCGCCCGCGACACACAAAGTCAGCAGAGACCGAATCATGCCGACCACAATGCACTCTCAGGAACCTGTCCTGTTGCAGGAAAACTGAAACAGTAAAACGTGGACACTCAGATGAGCAAGATCATTAACAGTTAGCTTCCCCACGGGCCTTTCAGACGAGGCAACAGCAAGTAAGAACAACAGGCCCTACTTTGGGAAGGTTCATGGGTGTCCTCAGCCGGGTCCGGACGCTCTTCATCAGCACCCGCTGCTCCGTGGGCAGCAGGTGGTACTTCATGGCCTCGATGAGGTAGTCTTTGCAGGCGCTGCTGTTCTTGACCAGGGCTTCCTCTTCCACCCGCTGTAAGAAATCAGACACACCCCTATTTCATCATGAAACTGCCCGAAAGACGGAAGCAATGAAGAGGAAAAAGGCAGTAATTATCCTCTCTAGTTTAGTCTAAAAGTCAAAGAGCAAAGTTCATAAATATGACTAAGAGGAAAATAAATGAAACCAAAAAAACGCTCCAGTGTCTGGCCTGCAGAGAAAAACGATTGAATTTGGTGTCAGCTGTAGAACACGATAAACTCTTTAGATAACGTCGTAGTCACCTATTCCTTATCTCTAAACACCAAGCCAAACAGTGAAAAAACCAGGAACAAAAGTTAGATAATGAATCCTTCAGGTGGGGCAGGCAGTACTAGTTAACTGACAATAACTGCTTCAAACACAAGAGGACAGGCAAGGTGCCCAGAAAAGAGACCCAACAGTCCTTAGAGCAGTTTCCTACACACAAATGACTCTTGCACTGGTGATGCTCCACTTCAAACGCAGACCACCGTTTTGGCTTTTTTTCCAGTTCATTTGTTTAACAGAGGGCCAATGCTTATACAGATCCCAACAAATAATGAGGCTTCCAGAAATCGTAAAATGTTCAGATCCAGTCTCTTAACAAAGAAACGCTTCTTTCGATGGTTTCCATTATTAACATAATGCTGAAATGTTCCTAGTAGGATGCTAATGATAAAAGAGTAAATTTAAACTCATTTGGGGACTACTAAACAATCATTTATTCCTATTTATTTCAAATAACCTGTTTTCCCTCTGCTAGAAATAAAGATGAAAATCAGGCGTGTGCCACTATTAAATTATGCAGTAAAATTACACAGTATTTGGGTCCAGCCTCAGAATTCCATTTCTGCAGGGGAATCAGAAGAGGCTGTCGAAGGAGGAAAGCAGCAGAGAAGTCGCAGAGCAGAGACCCAGAGCCACAGGCACCACCACCCGCTCGCTGTCAGTGACCACAGCGCAGCGGCGCTCCAGGGTGGAGCAGCAAACTCCCACCAGCGGGGCAGTACGGCAGCTGCACAGCCGCAGACCCCTTCCCTGCGCTCTGTGCCACACGCCACGGACCGTGCCCCGTGGCTCTCGCTGCTGCGTGACGAGGATCCATGTGGAGCCGGGCATGGAGGCGCCGCTGCGAGCACCGTGCGCTCTGCGCCAGCACTCACCTGAACCAGGTACTCGCGGGGCAGCAACGGCAACCGCACGTGCTCCATCAGCCGTGCCATGAACTCCTGCCGCACGTCCTTGTCGTGGCTCACCCACGCTATGACCGCCTCAAACACCTGGCAGGGAACACGGGGAGGGAGAACCCGTGATGAGTCGCGTGCCCGGGCACCCAGATGACCCATGGGGAGACCACGTTCCACACACCACTCTAACACCTCCAAGCCTAATCCACGGCCGGGGTTTTCTCCAAATCCTGACTTACAGTGCACCCACAAAGCTATTCACTCATCTCTCTCTTTCTCTTTTTTAATATGATATTAGTAAGCACTTTTAGTACTTTTGCATAGTTAGTAAGTACTTTTCATTTGGTATTTACTAAGCATTTTACCAAGTACATTACCACCTAATCTTAATTTTAATGATACATGAACTATTTCACCATAGGTAACCTTTCCAAATTGAATTTAGTTCTGCCTACGTACATTCAAGTCTCATGTGCCTTTGAATGAAGCATCTAAAATAATAAAGCATTAATAAAGCATTGCTATGCTGCAATGAAAATCACGTGCTCCTATAAATAATTCATGTTTGGCTTTTTCTTTAGATTTACAAATAAATGTTGGACCATAAACTTATAAATCAAGGGTCTGTAGAATAGATTAATTCTGCTCTGCCACAACAGAATATATTAAAATGCAATATTTTGAAATTTTTTACAAACTAAGTGATAAGGGCATTACTACTCACAACATATACCTATGAGAAAGCTAGCAAGCTAATGTGAAGACAGTATCTGTCCAGATAATTTCCTTTCACACTGAAGGAAGAAAATATAACACCTGATAATCTTTAACATTTTCCCGGCATTTGAGGTCAGAGTTATAGAAGACATTTGGTAACATGCAAATGGATCACTGGCAATGGCAATAGGTTATTTTGATACAGGGAGAGAGCAAGAAACTAAAAATAATGCACATTACACTTAATACCGCTCTTTAATTCATTCTGTCAGGTATTTACCGAGCACCTGTGCCAGGCGCTGGAGAGGGAGGTGAACGAGGCAGCCTGCACTCTGCCCAGGGGACCCACACTGTGTTCGGTCTGCTCTCCACTCCCGCTCCTGCCGCCGTACATCAGACCCTACTGCTCACTGGCGTGACTTCGGCATCCCCCTAGCCGGCCCTCGCCCCACTTTGGTCCACTTTGCACAGCACCACCAAGGAAGCTTGACTCCAAAGCCGGCCACTAATAAACCACATCTCCCGAGATCCACACCCTCACGCTGCCCTGTGCGACCTCTGTGGCCGTGTCTCGAGAAGCCTGCAGCCTTTACCCCGATCTCTTGAAATGCTCTTTTGGGGCAAGCTAAACGTCATGGAAGAAGTCTGCTTACTTGAGACTATGAGAAACCCAAGCAAGCTACAGAGAAGGAAGGGAGGGGAAAAGTTTGGAGAGAGAGAAAGGGAGAGGGAGAGGGAGGGGGAGAGAGGGAGGGGGAGGGGAGGGGAGAGAGGGAGAGGGAGGGGGAGGGGAGAGAGGGAAGGGGAGGGAAGAGAGGGGGAGGGGGAGGCAGGCAGGCAGACAGACTGACCAGTGAACCCCCAGCCCAGGAGCCAGACGAGTGAGTGAAGAAGTCACGCTGGACCTTTCAGATCCACAGATGCCGTGAGCAGAGCTCCAGCCCTAGACCCGCGGCTCCAGCAGAATCCTGCCAGACACCTCCAGCCACTGGGCCACCCCAGCGAAGCCTCAGTGAGGAGCAGAGACAAGCTGCTCCTAGCGAGCCCTGCTGACCACAGAATTCTGAGCCTAATAAAATGGTTACTGTTTATGACACTACATTTTGGAGCAGCTTGTTAGATAGTAAAAAAACAGAACAGCCCTCAGGATATGTCTGTAATGCAGATTTTAGAGGTTTTCATTACTACAATAAAGTAGATTTTCTCCAATATTGCTGAGAAGATATTTTATTATGTCACTTTCCCATTTTATCTCCCATGATTTTCCCATATTCTAAACTCCAATCACACTGAGCAACTTGAATACAATCATTCTTTCCTGTCTCTTTGTATATTCTCTCCTCTCTACCTGGATGCCCCTCCCGTCTCCCTGGCAAACTCACGCATTTTCAAAGACCAGATCACACATCTGAACCACACTGAACGACCGTCCCTATCCTCCTCCCACAGAAACTGAAAGCTTCCAGGGCGCGCTTTGCAGCCTCTGTCGCCATGTGCCCTACCGGCTGTCCCACAGGTGGAGGAGTAAAGAATGTTATTTTGTTAACCTTCTTCCATCTAGGACCCCAGGACAGTGCGTGGCGTGTGGCAGGCACTCAGTACGCGTCTATGAAATGTGAATTCTCACGTCCTCCTCTGCATTCCTGAGCTCTGTGGTTACACATCCCACAACACTGACACAGTTCTCTCCTATGGTAAGCAATCGAGCAAATGTGTCTTTTTACCCCCAGGTGGAATGAATACGCTTGAGAAACAGAATCGGAGTTAATGCAACTTTAAATGCAAAGCACACAAAGGAGAAACTCAAGGTTCCTTCCCTTAGTGCTGGGAAAACTGGAACGCCACAAGCTGAAAAATGAAACTGGACCACCGTCTCTCGCCACACGCAAACACCAACCCAACGTGGACTAAAGACTTAAACACAAAACCTAAAACTATGAGAATACCAGAAGAAACACAGGGAAAACTCTTCTGGACGTTGGTCTAGGCAAAGAATTCATGACTAAGACCTCAAAAGCAAGGCAACAAAAATAAAAATAGACAGCTGGGACTTAATTAAACTAAAAAGCTTCTGCACAGCCAAAGAAATAATCAGCAGAGTGAACAGTCTGCCTGCAGAATGAGAGAAAATATCTGCAAACTATTCATCCAACAGGAGACTAATATCCAGAATATACAGGAATTCTAACAACTCAACAACAAAAAACAATCCCATTAAAAGGTGAGCAAAGGATACAAACAGACATTTTTCAAAAGACAACATAAAAATGGCCAACAGGTATATGAAAAAATGCTCAATAGCAATTATTAAAAAGACAAAAAATATGTAATCCTAGCACTCTGGGAGGCTGAGCGGGAGGATCGCTCAAAGTCGGGAGTTCGAAACCAGCCTGAGCAAGAGCGAGACCCCGTCTCTACTAAAAATAGAAAGAAATTAATTGGCCAACTAAAAATACATAGAAAAAATTAGCCGGGGTGTGGTGGCACATGCTTGTAGTCCCAGCTACTCGGGAGGCTGAGGCAGAAGGATCGCTTGAGTCCAGGAGTCTGAGGTTGCTGTGAGGTAGGCTGATGCCATGGCACTCTAGCCCGGGAAACAGAGTGAGACTCTGTCTCAAAAAAAGAAAAAAAAAAAGAAGTCTTAAACTGTTTTTATCAGTTGAATTGCTGATTTTTATTCTAGAAATTTCCCAGGGAAATAACTGAGAATGTGTACAAATATCTAACCCTAGTGATGTTCCTCTCAGTACTTAAATTAGATTTATAACAGTTGATGATAGGTTGAATAAATTGTGGGCATCCTTAAAATAGAATATTATCCGTAAAAAGATGTTGTAGAAATGTATTTGTTAATGAAGAGATATTTTTATAATATGTTAAGTAAAAAAGGCAGATTATAAAACAATATAAATAGTATGATCCTAATTTGGTTAAAATATATAGGTGATAACTAGAGATAAATGCGTGAAATACAGAGCAGGAGGATATACATTAAAATATTGGGGGGGGTAGATATTTTTGCATGGCATAATTATGGGTAGTTTAGTATATTTGCATTTTTTTTCATTGTGCTCTGATGAATGTGAATGACTTTTGAAAACCAAATGTAAAAATATTCTCTATGCAACTATAGAATGTACTTGGGGGTATTGCAATTGGTGCTTATTTTACAACATTTCATGTAAAAAACAAACAAAAAGAGTCTGGATGTATGAGTGTCCCAAGCTCTATATAGCTAGCAATGCAGCATGGCAGCTACAAAGATGTTAATTTCAATCTTAAGTGATACCGCTAGAAGCAAAACCTCTAGACCATGGGCAGCAGTGACTCCACTGGGCTCCGCAGTGGGCAAAGCACAGTGATAATATCGCATTCAGTTCTTGCGCTGTTTTAGGAAAAGAACTGACAAAGCAGGGAGTCCAGAGTACAGCAAGCAGGTGGCAGAGACATCTGCCATGAACATGGTTTGCCCAGAAAAGGAGAGTCTACCGGGAGGCATCACCTCTACCAGCCTTCCTGACTTGGTCTCTGTTTTCTTTTATTACTACATAATCCTCCCTGAATATCTACCACTAGGCAACATTCTGGGACGGTGCCCCAGAATACCAGAGGACACCTGCGTAGAGAGTGGAAAATGGTATGGGTTGTAGTTGGACTCAGAAGGAAGAGAAAGGTTGTAATGAGGATAACCGAGCTAAGGTGAGAGGGAAGAAGACAGGCACGAGAGGGGAAAAGGGGAAAAACACAAGCCTGGTGGGCCTAATGTGAGCCTTGACACCCAGATCCTGGCACAGGAGGAGTTGAAAAAGGGAAAGATCACCAGCAACTAGGTGTTGCACCTAGTTATACAAACTGAGTGTCGCACCAAAGTGGCCCTGGCCTTCATGGAGCTTGGAGTTTGATTCAGAGAAAGAGAATAACCAGATGGACTCTGTTGAAAAGTAGATGACATACTGCAAATTTGCATGCTTTCTTTTTGCACAAGAATCATGCTCATATTGTATGTATCATTTATTTTTTATCATAAAAATCGCCTTCCACATTTATGTCTTGATAGCATAATTTAGCTTATGGGCCCATCGGGGAAATTCTATAACGTATGCAGCCATCTACTGCTTTGTTGTCACCCAGGAACTACAGGGTAGTGATTAACACAGCTCATGAATCAATCCCTGCTCATACATAGAGGAGGTTGCCCAGGTTTTTAAAATCAAGAGACATCTGAAGTATATTTTCAATATGTGGGTCTTAGGGCTTTTCAACATGGGAAAAGGGTGTCAAATGAAGAATTGAAATTTCAAACAGGCATGATTGAAGGGAGACTCATTTACCCTCTACAGGGATTGAATCCATTAAAGAGTGGCCTCAACTTAAAGCTAAAGCGTGGTAGGAACACCAGGAGTTATTCCCTCTACCCAGTGATTTCAAAACACTTAAGGATATTTGCTATTGATAACCCAAATCCCAAAACAGAAAAACAACAATTTCTGTGACATATGCTTTCAAGAATGTGCAGTAAAGGGTGAAAAGAACATGGTAACATGGTTTGTAAAGTTTAATAAACCTGGATTTATATTTCCATCCTACCACTCAATAGATGTGTGATTGAGGCAAATTAATTAACATATTTGAACCTCATTTTTCTCATCTTTTACAAGATTTAATGGGGATGAAAATTTGCCTTATATCATTGTTAAAAAATTTTATGGGATGCATTTATGTAAATGCCAAGCACATATCAAGGAATGTTCTAATGTGAAGTCACCCACCCCCCCCATTAGAAAGAAATAATTGGAGACAAGCATGGGTTTTGAATCTGCAGTCAGCGATTCAAACCGTGGCAGTAGGAGGAACTCCATCATATGTCCCAGGCACTAAGGATGCAACTAGAAACGTAGATAAAATGTCAGAAACACCTTTTAGTACATGTAATGAAGTTTTTAAAAATGCACTTGTAGTAATGTCACTTCTATCATTTTTACTGCATTCAATTCAACAAACATTTATTGAATGCCTGTGCCATACGTATTCATTTTCTAGTAGAACTTCAGAGAGCTATTGCATTTTGATGTGAGGTCATAGGCTAGTGCTTCAAGTCTCTCATTCTGACATTGAAAAGTTTTCTGTTCCTGACTATGCAGTTTACCTGACCACTGTGTTGCACACTGGCACAAAGAAGTTTTATCAGCTTCCTGAATTAACAAAAAAGTCATGTTTTCCATACAGTAGGAGAGCAAATATTTACGCAATGAAAAAAATGAAAAAAAAGAAGGAATGGAAGAAGGGAAGAGAGACAAGGCGGGGGACAGTCAGTCATACAGATAAACAGAGTCAAAGAGACAGGCACAAGGACAGACAGAGAGACAAACGTGCAAAAAGACACTGCTACTTATCCTCTTGTTCTCTTATCTTCTGACCATGACAATTCTTACCTATTTCACAGGACTATTAAAATGAGCATATTAAAAATGGCAGAAAGCATTAGGTTCTAAATGATAATGAATAGTGTCAATATTAAGTATCAAATAAAACAGACAAATCATACTAACATAAGTATATTTGATTTTTAGAAATTTCTATAATTGTGGTATATCCAGACAATGGAATATTATTCAGTGCTAAAAAAGAAATGAGTATCAAGCCATGTGAAAAGACAAGGAGGAAACTTAAAATGCATATTAATATGTGAAAGGCACCCACCTGAAAAGACTACATACTGTATGATTTAAACTCTCTGACTTTCTAGAAAAGGGAAAACTATGGACACAGTCAAAAGGTCAGTGATTTCCAGGGGTTAAGGAAGGGGTTGGGGGCAGATGAATAGGTGGAGCATAGAGGATTTGGGGGGCAATAAAAGCACTGTGTGTGATACCACAACAGTGGATACATGCTGTTATACATTTGTCCAAATCCATACAACGTACCACACCAAAAGTGAACGCTAGTGTAAACTATGGACTTTGGGTGATAAAGATGTGTCAGTGTAGGTGCATTGATTGTTACAGACGTGGCACACTGGTGTGGGATGTTGATAGTCGGGGAGGCTGTGCATGCATGGGACAGGGGATATATGAGAAATCTCTGTACCTCCCGTTCAATTTTGCTGGGGACCTAAAACTGCTTTAAAAAATAGTCTATTAAGATAAAAAATGTTTTATAATATGTGTACTGAAGCTAATCAATCTTCACAAAAAATCTGAAAAAGCAGTCAGATCCATTCTGAGATTTTAAGCTGAGATGCTTGGTCGTTAAAGCTAACCAGCCCACGTCTCCCCCAGTGATAGTCATCTAGTCAACTGGAAGACAGCGACCACGCTCAACTCCTCTCTTAGAAGTAGAGAATCATTCATGAGGGTTCTTCTAAGACAAAACCCTCTTTGGCCTCTATTCTTTTACAATAGTCTCCAGGGAAACTTGAAGGTGCCACACAGATAGTCTCTGATGCAGGATTGAAGCTGTAGCTACAGAAGGACCCTACTGGGCCTGGCAGTTATGTGACCAGGGGCCGAATGGGGTTTGGAGCAGGGGCTGGCAGGAGAGCACTGGGGAGGGAAAATTACTCACCAAAGTGCAGGGCCTGAGAAGGTTTTAGTCACCCATGAAAACAATCTAAATATTTTCAGTAACAAAACCTGAAACCTGACTCCCACGTCAATGAGCACATTGGCCTTCTTCACGCCAACAACTTAACTGCCAACGGGCTGCCCTGGGAATGGAGACAAGCTCTACACATGGCAAGGTCTTCCTTTCCATTCAGCTCACCTCGGGCAGGGCCTGCATGATTGTGGGCAAACAGGCAGGGAGTTTCATTTTGTCCAGGGCCCTTTTGCCAGAGTGTGAATACAGGGCCAGGTCCATGATGTAAGATGCCATCTTTAACTCCAGGTGGCATTGATGACAAACATCCACAAGGCAAGCACTCAATTGCTTTCCCCATAGTAGGTATGGGCTGATCAAAATAACCCCTCCTTTGATCACCCCTGTGACTGAGAGCCTGAGTTTCCAGGCTGCTTGACCTGGATTGAGACCCGAGCTGGAGTTGAGAGAAAAGATGGACAGCACTGCCTCTGTTATAGGTGGTGAGCAAATTGCTCCATGGCTGTGGGCCTCAGTCCCTGCATTTGCAATAGAAAGGGCTAGGCTAATTGATTATCAAGGCCACTCCTGGGTCTGAGTTTACCTACAGGCTTTACATCTGTATGTTAGATCCTCCACCCACTAGAGATTCGACATTGGATGTTGACCTATCAGTCCAGTGATCCAACCAACAGAACCCAATAACCACAGCTCAAGGCCAACAAACCCCTGGTAGGAGACCGCCGGCATGTCAACTCTGACCTATTCTCCCATTCTGGCCAGAAGAGCAAGGATGCCATAGGTTGCAATCTCAACTGGGACTGCAACCTGAAGAGCTTATCCCCTCCCTTTCCTTTTCTCTAAGACAGATAGAACATCCCAAAGCAAGACCTTCTTCTACAGACAGCTGCAGCCCCACTCAGGTGACAACTGCAGCCAGCCGATGAACAGGGCCTGGACATCCTTCTTCAGTGAAGGACTCATAACGACTAATGCCTCTTGCACTTGGGCAACATCTCAGCCAAATATCACAATCATGGCCAAGCTCCAGGCAATAGAAGGAGAGAAAACCCAATATCCCAGGGAAATAATTCAATCACAGCAGCCTTAAACAGACCAAGAAAAACAAGTTGTGTTCTTGCTGGGCTCTTAGCATTAACTTTTTCTGACATTGAGCTTCATGATTTGCCTATCTACAGGTAGGGGTGGGGGGTGGCAAAACAAACAATCCATTTTCCATATTGATATTCCAGAAGCCAGCCAAGATCTCTAAAGCCTCTACTTTCTTTCATTTTTTCTCTCCAAAGCTTGCCCAGAAGTTTCTTTTAATTAGAAGAATTTCCTTTGTTTCATTTAGAGGTGCGATACTCAACTCTGGAAAACTGGTTTTCAGGATAACCCATTTCAGGCTGGCCTTTGCTCATCAGAGAAGTCTAGTCCACCGTAGCTGGTTAAGCACACAGGACAGAGTGGGACTCACCTTGGTCCTGTGAAATTAAAGAATAGAGGGAGGAGGAAATAGGCTTCAAAAGAAAAGCCACCTCCCTTCAGCAAAGGAAGAGGGTGAGAACAAGGATTTGTGGAACAGCCCAGATCACCTTCCCTTTGTCATTAGTGAGCCCCTAAGGACCAATTCCTGTTTGACTTGGAGCCTGTAGTTTTGACAAAGTCCCTGAACATGACCCCTAAATTGATTTTAAATCCCTCTTCAGAAGACACGAAATGATAAAACACAGCATCTTTTAGAGACCATCTGCCAAAAACCACCCAACAGATGGGGGCTTAAAATTCTGTTAGCCTGCGGCCTGCCAGTCTTTGTTTAAACTTAGGAGAACTGCAGGTGTTAAATGGGACCGCCGGATCTCAGGCCTCTTCAGGGTGCAGGTTCTAATGAGGACTCTGTAAGAATCACCAGACGACTGGATCAGGACAGGCCTGCAGGCTCCAACCAAGCCCATTTTATGGTTCACCTGGAAGTCCCAAGACACGCAAAATCTCCCTCTCAAATCCAAAGTGCTTAGACCATGTTTTCCTTAATTGAAAATTTACAAAGAAGGCTCTCAGAGAACATTGGATTTCTATACCACTGCATGCAAAATTTAGGCTTACAATCCAACATACCTAAGGCTTGCAACTTTTCCTATTTTCATATTAGTTTTGTACATGACTTTGGTACTAGCAGATGCCTAAGAGAGTGTCTCATCCAAACCCACCACACACAGAAGGGATCTAGGGCCCACAGAGGAGGAGCTACTTGCTCAAAGCTTTGCAGGATGTTGGTGGAAGAAATAAGATCCCATTTTGGTGCAGTGTCCTTCCTGATATCTCTGCTACTCTGGGCCCACAGTGATGGGAGAGATGTTATACTGGGGGTGGGTTGGACCAAGACAGGGAAGTGTGCCACTGCAGTTATCTATTGCTCTGTAGCAAAGCACTCCAACACCTAGGGCTTAAAACAATGACACCATTTATTTTGCTCACAAATCTGCAGCTTGGGCCGGGCCTGGCAGGGGCAGCCCACCTCTGCTCCTCTCAGCATCAGCTGGGGCATTTGAAGGCTGTGAACTGGAATCATCTGAAGTTCATTCATTCACGGGTCTGGTGGTTGACACTGGCTCTTGGCTGGGACCCCACCTGGGGGTGGAACACCTGCAAGTCGCCTTTCCGTGTGGCTACCAGGCTTCTTCACACATGGTGGCAGGGCTCCAGGAGGGGGATACTGAGATTGAGAGCCACATGGAAGCCATATGACCTTTCCCAACACCACCTCAGGAGTACTCAGTGCCACTTCCACTGCGTTCTGTTAGCTAGATGTGAGTCACCCAGGCAAGCCCTTGTTCAAGGAGAAGGGAATTAGACTCTACTTTTGAGTGGAAGGCATGTCAAAGAATTTGTGGCTATGTTTTAAAGCCACCACATGAGCCAAAGATGTCTTTTTCTACTGCATGGGGGAGAAAATGAGGGCTAGGTTTCCAGTGTTTTAACAGTCCCAAGGAGAGCTTGCTTTACTCTGTGTCTACCACAGACTGGGTGCCATGTTGCATGTTCTGTATGTATTACCTCCATTCCCATTTCAATCCTGACAACAACAGAAGCCATTCATCTTAGAGATCTTGTTTTTGTCAATTTCACTCAATTAGAAAGTAGCATAGGCAGGTCCCATCCCAGGTCTGGACTGAGGGCCCATTCTCTTCTCATAAGTTATTCTTCCTCTGCAGTGGGCAGAAACTCTCTCCCTGGAGGTACAACATCCCTGAAGGTGCTGAGCTCCCTAGAACTTTGATATGATTGAACCCTCTGCCATATGTAATAGAATGAGCAAAACCCTCTCTCCCCGTTGCTGGCAAGGTCTACTTCCTATGCAGATGGGCAGAAAGCCGAGATGCCCAATTGGGTTGGAGTTCTGGTGAAACCATGGCCACCTCTGTGCTAATGGTGGGATCAGTGGTTCTTTGCCTGGTGGGATCTCTTTCAGGCCCAGCTTAAATGTTACCTTCTAAGAAAGAAAGATAGATTACCCTATCAAACGAGGTTTCTCCATACTGGCATGTTCCATCATTGCCCATGGTTTTCCTTTTTCATGTAGTGTGTCCCAATCTACAATTACATATCTCCCTAGTCACTTGCTTTTTGTCTAACTCCTGCCACAGTGCCTAGCAGAGAGTAGGTGCTAAATAAGTATTTGTTGGATGAACAAATAACTGAAGTAAGGAAATGATCCCACACTGTGAAAATCTTGAGAGCAATAGCGCTTCTACTTTTGGCTTCAGGATGCCAGGACCTCAGGTCTACACCCTCAAGCTCCACTGTGGAAGAATCAGGTATAACAGCAATCTTAATGAAGTATGTACTATGACACTCTCCCAGCACATTGTGATTATTACCCTCTTATTCAAAGCCAAACCTTGTTGCATTACTCCCTATTGTAACTTGAAGGTTCAGGATTCAAGAGGCTCATAAATGCTATTCATATTAATGCAATTTGGGGACCTGTCACCAACATGCATGGACTCGGTCCAAACACTACTTTATGTTGGCAATGTGTGGTTGGAGACTGAAGTAAGCAATCCTTATTTTCTATAAAAATTAATTGTTTAAAATTGATCTCCAGCTGCTTTTTAATTTTTAAAAATCAAACCTTTAAGGAAACCCCTAGTTGGAAGTACTGCCTGCTAGCTAAGAGCAGGCTGAGGAGTCAAATGGACCCCAGTGAGAACCTTAACTTTGATTCTTTCTGGCAGTGTTAGCTTATGGCACGTTACATATCTTCTCTGAACCTCAGTTTCCTCATCTTTAAAGTGAGAATACCTATGTCACAGAGTTTTTGTGAGGATTAAGTGAGATAACAATGACTGGGAACCATATTCCCAGTGTCTTCTCACCAATGACAGAAAACTAGAATCTAGGCTGCATTCACAAGCCCTTCTATTCGTTATGTTTATGCAGAAACATAACAGAGTAATGGAGTTGTAGATGTTATGCTAAACCACAGTCCCTGAGATAAATCTCACGCAGTCCTATATTTCTTATAGAATCTCAGGGGTAGAAGGTACTTTAGGAAGCCACAAAGTCCAGGTCCCTTCTCAAAGCCTTGGCAATAACAGCTGGTTGGTCCTTTGGCCTTTCCTCACTGGTTCCAAGTATGTTGGGAGTGTGTCCCTCTATTTCATGCGTGGCCATGCTGACTGACAGCAAGGTCCTCCTTATTTAGATCTTCAACTTGACCTCCCTCAAACTGTCCTTTGGAAAGCTTGAAGGAAAATAGTCCATTTGTTCTCTTCTAATCAATGCTTTATTCACAAAAATATGTTCCAACCAGTCTGAAATTTTAAAAACTTATCATTGGAAACAGATGCTCTTAAGAATGATTGCTTTCATAATCAAATCTAAAAACTGACCTCAGAAAAAATTATGCACAGGTAGTAGACATTAAACAATAATGGTTGAATAAGAAAAATGAATGATGAATGAGTTTACTCATACCAATAAAAATGGAGGTTTCCATTATATTCTTTATAGATTCTATTGGGTCATGATCAGGGTACATCGATTTTGCAGTGACAGGAGGGGAACCTCTCTTGGACCTCAGAGGGAAGGTTGATGTCTCTGTGCTCCACTCTGTCCTGCAGCAGCAGCATCGGCTTATGTTTCCCATCCCCTCAATGTCCAGCACAGGCCTAGCACAGAGTCAATGCTCAGTAAATATTCCAAAGTATTTCTAGCAATGGAAAGAGCGCAGAGACCAATCAGTCCAATTGTTTTCCTCCCAGAAATATAAAAGGGAAACAAACTAGTAGCAATATTCAGAGGTTATCTGGGTCTCTAACCTTAGAGGTTCCCATAATGGAAGGCTCCGTATTTGAATGTCCCCCAAACACCTGTTCATTTGCTGTTGCTGTCTCAAGTTTCCTTGACAGAAGACTACAGCCTGTCTAGCACACATTGTCAAGCTTTTCCCTCTACAGTGGCAAGATCTAAAGAAAATTACCTTCAACTCAGACTAGGGTATAAAGGACAGTTGGCAAATCTTTCTGGAAAGCTACATGAAACTAACTACAAACAAAAGAATGAGTCATGTGCATCTTAAATCTCTGTTTCTCTGGGCTAGATGGTGGGTATAAACAGATGAGATTGTCTACCTATCTCTTCTGGGAAAACAAAAAACTATTTAGAAGGGCATTCTAATGGACTTCTCATCTTAAAGAGCATGTAAGACCCAAAAGAAGAGATCCACATGGTGCCTTTGATCTGACACTTATTAGGTATGGACCGGCTTTCCAGTGCTGTGCAAAGACATCCATCACCCTGTTAATTATCACACATCCTGAGCAAGCTCCGGGAAGTCTGAGTCAGGACCCACGGGACACTGGTGCTTTTGTAGGAGTCCTTGGTCTACCCTAGAATGACACTTTTCTACTCAAAGATGTGTTGACTAAACTATGAATCAGCAGCCCACACATAGCAGGTGCTCCAAGCATATGGTCCAAAGCAACGCTTCTCAAATGCTAACGTGCATATGAATCACCTGGGGTTGGAGCTGGGAACTCAGATTGTGATTAATTATCTGGGGTGGAGCCTGAGACTGTATTTCTAACAAGCTCCCAAGTGATAAATGCACTGCTGGTCCAAGAACCATACTTTGAAGAGCAGGTCACTCCTAAAATTTAGGGTGAAGAGGCCCCTGGGAAGCATGTTGGACAGGTACAATCCCAGGTCACCAACCTCAAGGGTTTGGATTCAGCAAATCTGAAATGGGGCCATTGTGTTTGCATCTTTAATAAGTAAACCCCAGTAATTCAGCAGAAGGCATTTAGGGGACAGCACTTTAAGAGATATTGACACAGAAAATTTTGTTGAAGGTGTGTCCCCTGGCCTACTACAGGAGAGAATAATTCACCTGGCATTCACTCCTCCTGACCATTTAGGAGTGGCCGTCACACTCTCAGGCACATCAAAATTACCTGGAGAGCTTGTGAAAGCTCCAAGTCCTGGGCCCCACCCTGCAGAGATTTTGATTCAGTAGGTCTGGGGTGGGGTCCAAGAATTTGCCTTGCAAACCAGTTTCCAGGTGATGCTGACCTTACTGACTTGGAGGCCACCTTTGATAACCACTGGCCTCAGTGAAAGGTAATGTTTTTGCAATCAGCAGAAGAGCTTTTCAACCAACCCTCATTATATGATACGCTTGGGGGTGCCAGCCATGTCTTTTAAAACAGCTCCTCAGGTACTAAGCACCCCCTGAGAGAACAAATACTCCAAAGAAAAGGCTCTTTAATACAGAACAGATAATAGAGTTAAGTAAATATTCTCAGGGCCCCAGAAAGACATGTGGGACTGTAGATCAACCAGGCCCAGGGGTCCCGAGCAGTGAAGTCCTCAGGCCAAAACGCAAGGAAATACCTAAGGTTGCTGAGAGGGAGGGAAGCTGCTACACAGGGTGGTGGGACCCCATTCTCCTTCTAAGTGCCTAGAGGAAAGGAGGGCATGGCTTACTCCTTGGCCCACAGCACCTCCAACCTGGTGGGCCCAGTCATTTACTAGCCCACGTAAGGGAAGCTTCAGTTTAGCAGAACAGCTCATTTAATGGAAACTACGGTGATCCTTAATAGTTTGTTGAGATCTTGCCCAGATTTTGCAAGTCAGGGAGAGAGAAATGAGTCCCCTTGTCTCACGGGGTAGGAACCATTTCTACTGGGATCTGCAATAGTCAGAAGTGGGCCCCCTTCCCCTACAACAGTTCCAGACCCTTGAAAACAGGTTCATGTCAGTATCTCAAGGGCAGCTTTAGCCAGAAGGCATGAGGGCTCCCTGCCAGAAAGGAACCATCTAGAGAAGTATTTCAGGGAAGAGGCAGCAGCCAGAGAACAGTGGCCCCAGGTGGTCAGCACTTCAGCTAAGGATGTGTGTCACCAGGCAGACTTAAGAAGTACAGTCATGGGTAGCTTTACAATGGGGATCGTTCTGAGAAATGTGTCCTTAGGCAATTTAGTCCTTTTGCAAACATCATAGAATGAACTGACACAAACCTAGATGGTATAGCCCTCTACACACCTAGGCTATATGGTATCGCCCACTGCTCCTAACAGCAGGTTACCACACCAAATACTGTGGGTAATTGTAACACAGTGGTATTTGTGTATCTAAACATAGAAAAGGTGCAGTCAAAACACAGTATAAAAGATAAAACATGACACACCTGTATAGGGCACTTACCATGAATGGAGCTTGCAGGGCTGGAAGTTGTTCTGGGTGGGTCAATGAGTGAGTGGTGAGTCAACGTGATGGCCTAGGACACTACTATACAGTACTGTAGACTTTAAAAACATGGTACACTCAGGTGATACTAAATTTATAAAAAACAAAGTAATTGTGCTATAATATTGTGACAGCTATGATGTCACTAGGCAATAGGAATTTTTCAGCTCCTTCATAATGCTATGGGACTACTGATGTATATGTGTTCTGTCATTGACTGAAATGTTGTTACGTGGTGCATGACTGCAGTTTTATTTGGGTTTGGCCTGCCCTTGTGGTCCCAGTGGTGGGGATAGTGTTGAATCGAATGCTTATTGAGTGTGAGCATCTCAGCTTCTTTTATTCCTAAGTAATGATTGCACTTTCTGCTCCTCTTGCCTTCTGCCACGCTGAGTTAATGACTAACACCAGACAATTGGTTTCTGAAGCAGCCTAGGATCTCAATTCTCAGCCCTGTCTCGACGAGGCCCCAGTTTACCAAACCTTGAAGACAATTTTGAGGCAGAGACCACCTTTCAGGGGTGACATGTTGCCAGGCAAGCTAGAAGCAGAGCAAATGTCCGCTGTATCCACATGTTTGGGATTTTTGGCATAGTTTCCAGCTCCAATATTCTGTCCGCTTGTTCAACCACAAGTACTAATCTTTGGCGATGAAAATACACATAAGCCCTAGAAATACTATTAATGATAATGGTAAAATAACAATGATGATAATTATAGCTAACATTTTTGAAACTGAAGTGGCTTAGGTATTGTTATCTCATTTTAGAAATAAAGAGATGGAGGCTCAGAAAGCTAAGGTAGTAGCACAAAGCTACTGTCATCTAACCAGTGTCTATCTGTCATTAAAGACCTTACCCATTCTCTATAAAGACAGTCTGCAACTTACAACGGTTTGACTTCATGATTTTTTACTTTACATGCATTCAGTAGAAACCATACTTTGAATCTTGAAATTTTATCTTTTATTATTATTATAAATTATCTTTATTATTATAAAATAGACTTTGTGTTAGATGGTTTTGCCCAACTGCAGGCTAGTGTAAGTGTTCTGAGCACATTTAAGGTAGGTTAGCTGTATTCAGTGCATTTTTGACTTAACGCCATTTTCAACTTATGATGGGTTTATCAGGATGCTACCCTATTGTAAGTTGAGGAACTTCTGTGCCCTATTGCTTCTCCCCTCCCATACTGCACCAACATTGTAGAATAGCTCTGAAGGTAGAAGGAAGGAAAAACCATCTTGTCTTCTGAGCCAGCTCTGCCAACACTGCTTTTTCAAGGAGGCAAGGGGCTCACCCGAGGCTGAGACACCCGAGACTTAGGACAAGTACAAGGGATGGGGGCTTTGCTGGAGGGATGCCTGCACTTGAGCAGCAGCAAGCTGGGTGTCTGCCAAGGCCTGCAGTCCCTCCTGCCAAAGGGACTGTGCACTGCATACATGTCCAGCTGCCATGGGACCTTGAGGCCAGAGGGAGTGGGGCTGCATGTGACCCAACCCTCATGCTCAGACCCAGCTCAGGATCAAGTGTCTGTCTCCTCTGATGGGCCCATTCAGGCTCACGCCTCCCTTTTTATCCTACTGATTGTCTGCAAACGCATAAAGGCCTTTGAAGCTAGCTAGCACTTTTCTGCCTATGGCAGAAACACATGGAGGGAGGAGAAAACAGGTTGGGACTTCAGAAAGTGCAGTACGATAGAAATTCTGCCAATGTTCCCAGCGCTGAAGCATTAAAATAAAATCATTTGACAATTATTTGCCTGGATCGAGAAAGTGAAGTCATTTTAGGAGCTGCCACTAATCTTAAAAAATAACAAGTGTGATTTGATGCGTGCAAGGAACCAGCGTACTTGAAGATTTCTCCGCCGGAGGCTCCTCACTTTCATGAGGTATTGACAAAGACCTGAGGGTAAGTTATGGGGGGAGCCACCACCGTGAGCTTTTGCAGAAGTGGCAGGAGCCGGCTAAGTTAAGATCAATGATTTCCTTGATTGCCTGGCTTCCCCCTCTCGTAAGCCCGGTCTCCGTCTCAATTTCTATTCCTATCGGCCAGAAAAATAAAGATTGTTTACAGAGCTGAAATAACACCTGCTTGGTTTATCTTATTTTAGAAACAATAAAAGCTAGGGAGTTGGAGGGATTAAGGAGGAAAAAAATCAATTGTGTTCTTTCATGTTGGAAACATTAAAAAATAAGTCACCCTCTACCTGCTCTAAGGCCCAATTTGGCTCTCCATTACCCAGGGCGATTTCCAATTTCATCCTGCAACCTCCCAAGGTTCACACTCAACTGAACCATAACTAGGTGCCCTTGAAAGACTCCGAGAAACTTTTTCTGGTCAGTTTTTGACAATTGCGAGCCATGAATCTGATGCTAAACATGCTGAAAGAAATGGAAATGTTTGCTTTGGCATTAACACCCAAACACAGTCAGCAGCCTGAGTCTGGCTGAACCACTTTAAATGTTTTCAATGTGTTTTATATCTTTTTATTTCATAGCATCTTTGTAAGAAAGCCAGGCAGATTTTTCCTCCCATTATACAGATTGTGGGAGTTGAAACCAAAAAACAAATGAACAAACAAAACAAAACCCAAAACAACAAAAATAGATGAATCTATTGGCAGAAAGCCACAAGGATAATAAATGGTAGAGACGGATTGGAATCCAGGTTTTCTGGTCTTCTGGCTCTTAATGTAGTGCTTACTCTGTTCTGCCATGCACCTTTGCAGGATGCTGCCATCTCAAATACAGGAATGACTGGGCTTATCAGATAAGACAGCCAGGTCCTCAAAAGCAGGCCATCCCAGGGTGACCATAAGCAAGCTCTGCAGGATGCAAAATGCAGCATCCTTCCCTCACTGGCTGTATCTCCCTATAGACAGAGGTTTGGAGAAGGACAGGGCAGTTTGAAGGGTGACCCCATCACATACTCCATGAACTAACAGCACAATCCCCTGCCCACCCTCACTGACTCAGGCATGATACTCCCTGACTCAGTTTGTTCATGGTGTTGAGGGAATACTGAATATTCTAAAGCAGTGCTCCAAACCTATGTGAGAATGAAGATCTCATTTTAAGCTAAAAATTTTTTTTTTTAATTGGGGGAAAACTACAAAGCACTTACAGTACAATGTTTACAGTCACAATTTGTAGTGAACTGATTTCCCAAAATATATTATCACTCAAGTTGACTTATCTTGTTACATTCAAAAATCTACTCTGTCAAAGTAGTCCATAGAGTACATACATAATGCTCCAACTGTATCTACGTACAGCCAACACTCCATTTTAAGTGTACAATTAAATGATTCGAAGTGAATTTACCGAGGTGTACAGTTAATCACATGAATCAGTTTTTGAGGAATTCCTTTCCCCTATTGAGACCCCCAATTCTGCTCCCCCACTACTTTTCAAGCATATCCCACCCCTCCACAGTGACCCAAGGCTGAACAACATTTTTTTTTGAAAGAATATGGTTGGTAGACTTGAAGTGACAAATTTTAGGATTTACCTGTTTTAAAGACTTAAGCTTTAGCTATTTAATCAAGAAAGTATGGCATTGGTGAAGGGACAGGTACATGGGCCAATATAATACAACTAGAAAGTGCAGAAACTGACCCATGTATACTTGTTAAATTCATAATCAACAAATTTTCAAAGACAATTTAATGATGAAAGAATATTATTTTCCTCAACTGATTCTAGAAAAATTGGATATCCGCATACGTAAAACAAAACAAAACAAGAACAAATTAACCTAAGCCTATACCTTAATCATGCTTAAAAATAACTCAAAATTGAATATTGACCTAAATGCAAAACCTAAAATTAAAAAAAAAAAAAGGAGAAACTTCAGAAATAATCTAAGAGAACAATCTTTGTGATCTCGGATTGCGCAAAGATTTGTTAGGTAGTATACTAAAAGCATGAACATAAAGAAAAAAAAATAAAAATTGGACTTAAGCAAAATTTCAAACATTAGCTTTTCCAAAGGCACTGTTAGGAAAATAAAAACTCAAGTCTTAGATTGATTGACCAAAGAAAGATTTTCAGTACACCTAATCTAATAAGAGACTGTTATTCTGAATACGTAAAGGACTCTTTCAACTCAATAATGATATAAGCAATCCAATTAAAGAAAAAATTGACAAGAGATTTGAAGTGTTACTTTACCAAAGAAGAGACACAGATGACAAGTAAGCTCATAAAAATACGCTAAACCTCTTCAGTCATTAGGAAAATTCAACTGAGAGCACAATGAGCCACTACTGTACACCTATTAAAATGGCTAAAATAAATACAAATGGACAATATCGAGCACTGGGAAGAATGAGTGACGCTTATATACTGCTGATGGGCACAAATACTTTTAGAAAGCATTTTGGCAATTTGTGAAATTAAATATAAACTTACCATATGACCTAGCAATGTATTTACCCCAGAGTAATGAAGACATACGTTCACAGAAAAATGTATGGACAAATGTTCATAGCCATTTTATTCATTATTATCAAAAACTGGAAACAGCCCTCATGTTCATCAATTAAAATATTCTATATCTTTGGTTGTGATGGTAATAATAAAACTATATAAATTTGTCGAAGTCCATACAACTATACACATTATGCATATACTGTACACATTTTCCTGTACTAAATCATACTTCAATAAGCCTGATTTTCAAAAATTAATCTCAGATGAATCAAAGCTTTAAATATGAAAGGCACCACTTCAAATCTTTCATAAGAAATTGTACATGAATATCTTTGTGACTGCTTAGGGAGCAGCACATTAAACAAGACCTAATCAGCTTTCCTTAAAAGACAAGACTGATCAGTCGACCACACTAAATGACGAGTTCCTATTTACCAAAAAAAAAAAAAAAAAACCATAAAATTAAGTGGAAAGTTAAACACTGGAAGAAGATATCTGCTGAAGAATTAATATCCTGCATGCATAAAGTATCCCATAAATCGTTAAGCAAGAAGACAAACAACTCAATAGAATAATTGGCAAAAACTTGATCAAGCATTTCACAAAAGAGGAAAAAAATGTAAAATGAATGTATGTAAAGGTGTCTACTCTCAGTAACCAGGAATTGCAGAATAATGACAACATTGAGACAATTTTATACCTGTTATTTTAGTATTAGAAAGAATGTAGATCAATGAGAATACTATACATCTTAGGTAGAAATGCAAAATAGTATAAGCTCATTAAGAAACTGTTTCACATTGTCTTGTGAAGTTGAACCATCATGACTCCTACTATCCAGACATTCCAGTCTCACGTATGTATCTAAGATCAACTATCAGAAATGTACTGATTAATAAGAACGTAACTGAATTTTAGAAACATGATG
This sequence comes from Lepilemur ruficaudatus, assembly GCA_963574885.1. NCBI lineage: Eukaryota > Metazoa > Chordata > Mammalia > Primates > Lepilemuridae > Lepilemur > Lepilemur ruficaudatus. Next base: position 2,552 of record CAUYRT010105628.1, on the reverse strand, counting down.
TTCAGTGGTAAAAAACTTGCAAAAATTTACGTAGAGTATGACACCATGTTTAGTATACACATATATAGTAAAAGTACAAAAAAGAAAGCAACAGAGGATACAGTTCAGGAAAATGATTACAGTGCAGGAGAAGAAAGAGGGGACTGGGTTCAAGATGGAACACAGACTTAACTTCAGCAATTTTAGAACCGTTTTGTGTTTTAAGTCAGGTGAATTGCTCCAGAGAATTGTTTTTATAATGCTTCATAACTTTATGTATTATATATATTCTTTTGTAGTTATCAAGCACTACATACTTTTAAAAATGTAAGCAGTATAGTGAATGAATTGGAAGTAGCGATGAGGTCTAAGAATAACTAGAATAAGTAAACTGGAATGAAGGAAGGGTGAGAGCTCTGGTTCTTTTCTTGTTGCAGGGTCACAAAAGGGTGGCAGAGAAGACTGTGGAAGCCAAGGAAGTTAAAGATGGGTCAATCCCCGTAGATGCTGAAGTTACCCAAAATAATGAAAGTACTAAGCACTGGCAAAAGCAGGGAGCTAGGTGCTAAAACATCAACGAATAAGGTTGAGTGGCAACAGATGATAGCAACAAGCAGGGCAGTTCCATAATTCGCAGGGCCTAGTGCACAGTGAAAATATAGGGCCTCCTGTTCAAAAAAATGAAAAATTTTAAGAAGGTAACAAGCAGACCATTAAACCAAGCATGGTGCTCTTCTCAGCACAAGGCCCTGTGTGACTACACGATCAGTACAACTGTGAAGCTGACCCTGGAAGCAGCAAGGTGTCTGATAATTTGCTTTAAAGAAACCAATTTGGAAAGAGGAAAGAAAGGGGAGGGGATTGAAATTGGAATGGGGAGGTCCAAAATTCGTATGTTGAAATCCTAACCCCCAGTGTGGCTGTATTTGGAATAAGGAGGTAATTAAGGTTAAATGAGCGTATAAGGGTGAGTCTCTTATACCATGGGATTAGTATCTTTATTAGACACAGTAGAGGGTGCTTTCTCTCTCTGTCTCTCCCTCACTCCCCCACCCTGCCCCCACCCCGCAGGCAAGCATTGAGGAAAGGTCCTGTGAGGACATAGTGTGAAGGTGGCCATCTGCAAGCCAGGAAGAAAGCTGTCACCAGGAACTGAATTGGCAGGCACCCTAATCCTGGACTTATGGTCTCCACAACTGTGACAAAATAAATACCTGTTGCTTAAGTCATCCAGCCTGTGGTATTTTGTAATGATAGCCTGAGCAGACTAAGAGAGTAAGTAATCATTTCAAGTGAAAGTGCATGTCATTTTCCAGGGACCCTGGGTCATCTCCAGTTTTGAAGATAAAGATAGTGTGAAGACCTGGTGAAAGGGCAGGGAGGGAGTCTTCAAGGATGGTTTTCCTAAATAGCTCAGTGAGCCATGATGGCTTTATGGGAAACACCCAGCTTGTTTATCACCTCCCACCACAGGAGGTGTTGGGCATCTTAAATGCCTTAGAGGAGATTTCTGGCCCCTGTTTGCCCTTGGCAGAAGAAGCTGCTTTTTTCATTACCAGGTAGAAAATTCAGGGCAGTGGTTTGTGCCTCTGCTAAGACATGGTCTTGCAGCTCTGAGATAAGTGAAGATCTAGGTGGATGTCTGGTTCTTTTGCATGGCGTTATTATGACAGCTGGGGACAATGGCAAGGCAAAGAGGCAAGGTGGCCATTAGAAGAGCCAGATGATGACCTGAAAAATCCATTAGTTTGCTCAATAAAAAGATTATTGTTAGAATACGCTTCCCTGTGACTTCTGTCCAGTGGTCCTAATTGTGTTTTGGGCCCAGGAGAAATATCTCCAACTCTCAGCCAGAGGCAGAATAATAACTATTGAAAGACAGCCTTTGGGACCACTTGAGATTTCTTTTTTCCAAGTTAAATGTCCCTAATCCCCTCAGGGAGATATCTTAAGAAATAGCATCATATATATGTTACATCTCACCAAGGCATTTGATCACCTAATCCAGTCTTGCTTCTGTAACGGATCCTCCCTCCTCTTCTACCTGGAGCTACAGGGATAGTTTTCATACACGAATATGGCCACATCCCTCTCTTTCTTTCAGTGGGCTCTTATTGCTCTCTGAATGAAGTGGACACTCCCTACTGTAGTCTAGTCTTATCTCTGCTTCCTCTTTAGCCTCCTTTCTGGACTTGACCCCAGCTGACCCATACTAGGTATACCCTGCTCAGCATTACTACATTTAGTGTATATGATAATTATTTATTAATTAAAAATAAAATGAAGCATTAAAAAATCTTGGAGCTCTTACTGTCAAGTCTTTGCACAGGATAATTTTTTTCTTTCCAAAACATATGGTCTTACACTCCCTCATCCTACCCAAACCCTGACATACACACACACACACACACACACACAGAGTATTCACTTTATCAGGCTATCTTCTATTTATCCTTCAGGTCTCAACCTACTTTCAAGTAGCAGGTAAGTGCTTTTACATGAGCACCATGTTATATTGCATGTATTGTAATTTCTTCCTTAATTGTCTGTCTTACCTAGTAGACCACAAGTTC